>JADBJO010018110.1:0-17500 GCA_016801955.1 Conus betulinus | reverse complement strand
ATAAATGAGATAAATGAAAATGAGTGACTGATATTTGAATGGTACGGGAAACGACTGAATGAGCGCCAGTAGGCTGCTCTTCGGCCGGCTCTACCTGGGTAGGCAGCCCGTTGAGTGAGTGAGGTAGTGTGTTTACTGTAAAGCGCTTAGAGCTTGGTCTGTGACAGAGGATTGGCGCTATATAAATACCCAATAGAATAGAATAGAATAGAATAGAATAGAATAGAATAGAATAATAATTTTCCCCCGAATGGAGAAGGCTGGCAAAACTGAAGCAGCAAGGAGGTGGAGAACTCATAATCAGATTCAAGAGTGAGAACAGACAATGGTTTGGGGGCTTCATGGCTGGTGATGAAAGGTGATGATGAGGCCAAACCTTTGACAGTATTCAGAACACTTTCATGAACCGAAAAAATGTCGTTGGTGGTAGTCAGTCCCGGTCCAGAGTCTTCATTCGGTAGCTGTTAAAAAGCTCTAACAGTGTCTGTCTTCTGTCAGAAAGACCCCTTCTATGTTTCAAAACATCTACAAGGGAAAACAACTTCCATACAAGACAAATCTACTGCCACTCTCATGTAAATCTAGCGCCCTCAGTGGAGGTGTACAATCTGTTGCCTGCCAGTCTCTCCAGCAGTCGAGAAAGTCAGCTGCTGAGCAGCCTGGGAAACAAACTCCTCCCCGATCCTCCCAGCCTCTCTCCACTGGGGGACAGACGGAAACAGACACCTCGTGTTCCTCCCAAAGCCCATGTGGCTCTTAAAAATATGAACAGGCTAACAATGTGTGGAAATGTTGGAGGTGGATGGGCCCTTGTCTACCCTTAACTGCTTCTTCACACACACACACACACACACACACACACACACAATAATTATACGCACACACACACACACACACACACACACACACACACACACACACACACACACACACACATGGACAAATAGAAACACACACACACACACACACACACACACACACACACACACACACACACACACACACACACACGCAAATACACAATACATATACGCGCGCACGCGCGCGCGCGCGCGCGCACACACACACACACACACACACACACACACACACACACACACAAATGTCCTTCAGAGTCTGACATTGAAAAACGCCGTTGACCACTTTTACTTCCTTGCCATGCTGGATTCAATAACATTTCATTGGAAGATTCGGGGTCAAGACTGGAATTCTAAGGAGCAACAGTATTTTTTCAGAACCTAAACCCAGTTCTGGCAGCTCTGCAGGAAAATGAAATTCAGAAACAGAAGACTTTCACTTTTTCAGCTTTAACGCACTGTCAAAACCAGCAGAGCTCACTGCAGATGGAGTTACAAGAGGAATCTAGTTACCGATCCACAGCTCTCATTTGTTTCAGCTCTACTGATTTAAATACCTCTCTACAAGCTTAAGCATGAAATGGTTACAGCGCGGTTTTATTTTTTCATCCCCATCTGTCTCTGCTAGTCGACAAGAGCCAGTCAGCCAGTTAAGGAACTATCCCGACCTTTTCCGCTATTGGGTGACTTTTATGGGCACAATCCACTTTGGGGAAATGTGAATATTTTATCCAGCAGTCTCCTTCTCGAAAATGTCTTTTCAGAGCTGGGTTGTCTAAATGATGGGTCCACAAGCTAACGCCATTCTTTCGCTGGTACAGTTTCATGTTTAGATTGTCGATATATGATCCATCACTAGTCCTGGACTATAAGTGGTGTGCTCACGACCATCTCCACGGAAATGATCACTTTCCAGCAGTCTTAAAATGCAAAACTAAAAAAGTTGCACTTTACTTGAAGATTTCAATTATTCAAAAGATAAATAATACCCTTTTGTGGAAAGTATCAAAAAACAAAACTAATTGAAGAGGAAGCTCTACATAGTTCAGGCCCTTCCAAAAGCCAACAGATCTATCTATCAAATGTGCTGTAAATGCCTACTAAAACAGCTTGGTTTTACTCTGGCGGCCAGTACATTACAAATGAGTGCAAACGTGCTCAAAGTTGCCTGTATCACAGACCATCAACGCCCAGTGCTGCAGCCCATCCAAAGCTGCGAGTCAATCAAAACATACTTTCAGAATAGACGAATATGTCTAGAAGAGATTTCAGTTCCAAGCTGTTCAAAGCATCAAAGAATAAAGTGTGGTTAAGCCAATGCCACCACATTGTTCCACTTATGACAATGATCATTATCCTATGGTGCTGTTAATCTCAAATGATCATTATCCATCAGTCATTGATTTGTCTTCTATTTTCGACCCCTAAACCGGCATTATCATACTAATGCCATCACATTATTTCACTTATCATACTAATGTCATCACATTATTTCACTTATGATAATGTGCATCATCCTATAGTGCTGTTGCTCTCAAATGATCACCATGCATTAGTCATGAATAGTTTTTCTTTTGCTTTTTTTTTTTTTTTTTTTTGCTTTCCCCCCTTTTCCGCCTTGTGTGTAGTATGTGTGGTGTGTGTGTGTGTGTGTGTGCGTGCGTGCGTGCGTGCGTGCGTGCGTGCGTGCGTGCGTGCGTGCGCGCGCGCGCGCGCGCGTGTGTGTGTGTGTGTGTGTGTAGATGTGTGGGTGCATGTGTGTGTTGTGGTTGTTATCAATCTGTCAACACTTTTCCCATTGATCATGTTCTTCATTTCATTCCAACCAGTATTGTTATACTAACATCCTAATAACAAACACCTGTCTCACTTCTCACAATTAGTCTCATTCTGATCATCATTCACCCCACAATACTGTAATTTCTTCTCAACCAACACGATCATATTTTATGCCAACACATTTTTCCACTTTTTACAATGAACACCGTCCAACAGTACTGTTTACTTTTCCGACAATACTATGCGCATGAGTTTCCCATCCCCATCCCTGCACATATGTAAGTGTGGGCGGAGAGATATGAGTTCCCTTCCCTCATCCCCATTGACCTCGCCCTCCTCCCTTCTCCCCCCCCCCCCCCCCCCCCCTTTGTTCCCATTTTTTTCACAACACATGATAGCTTCTCACCTATTGATCACTTCCATTCCTTTCCAGTCATTATTAGCATTGCCACACCCCCACATAGAACTATCCGCATATTAACTACTGTCATCACAATCACCACCCATACAGTTTTTTTCTTCTATCCCTTACCACTAAGCACTATTATCAATCCACCAAAATCACTATGGTCACTAATATATATCAACCAATTCAACAATAATTACAGAACACACTACAAAGCCCACTGTTTCATCCCCACCCCTTTCCCCCCACCCCCACCCCTTTTTTTTTTAACACAACCACACTTACCAGTAGTCCCTCCTCTTATTATATACGTTCTCATCATCACCACATATTGCCATTAATACCTTTATTATCACGGTTATCGTTACTATTTCAACTCCTATGATACCCTCTTTAACAGCCTCGTTTTCATCCAACAGCCATTTTGATTTTGCGCCCGAATATGAGAAGATAATTGGTTTCTCGTTCTTCGTTTCACTGTCCTAAATGTTATTTGTTTTTTGCCCGAAAAATACCCAAGAGCTCGAAATGCATTGTGTTGTAACTTACATTTCTTCTGGGTGATCACTGAAACTGGACACAGGATTTCAGTGTAGGAGAGATGAATGTTCTCCTCTCTGCGGATTATACCAGTGTTGCGATTTTAGTTCACTGTATCAGAATTGATCAGTCTTACAGCCTGTGGTGGACAGTGAAGTGAGGAGGCTTTATCTCCCTTTTTTGTGGAATAAGTTACAAATCCTGTCTCTGACATCTGTCTGGATGACAGGCGGCCATCAGAGGAACAGGACAGCAATAATATCATTATGGAGGGGGGAAAAAAGAGGGGGGGGGGTATTCTGGAAGGAGACACTTCCCAACACTGATGTGTGAGATAATGTTTTGGAAATCAGAGAAGACAATCTCTCCGATGTTGGTGTTCGTCAGCATTATGTTAATGAACAAAACGATGACATTGTCACCTGTGAGATGCATGCAGTCACGGACAGCAATAAAACGTTGGCCCCATCATAGGAATCGTGTAAGATACCTGGCAATTGCAGAGCGACCCTAGCCAAGAAGGAGTGAATGAGGGAGTGAAACAGGAGAGGGGGGGTGTCGACTTTCTCTGCAGTGGTGACGTAACATATGGGAATAAACGCCAGGGTTTTTCCATGAAGCACAGCACCAGGTAAGGAGGAGGGGACGCGAGCCTGGTTGACGACCTGTGCATCAGTGTCATCAACCCATGACCTTGGAGAAAGGTCCAGTGACGGTGGTGAGGAAAGACCCACTGACCACAGGGAAAGTCCTTTTGACAGTGGGAAAAGACTACAACTTTGGATTCTCTCTTGAGGGCCACATAAGACCGTATGGCGAAAGCTTGGCTGTGTCCGGAGTGGCACTGTTCATCTGTCTGTGGGCAGGGATGGTTGGGTCTGTGGGGTGTGTGCTTGACAGCTGGGGGGTGGAGGGTGGTGTTTTTCGCCGGTGGGCTCTGCAGTCATGAAATACGGGCTGGTACACCCATGGGGACGCTACTTTAAGGTTGTTATGAGTTGCATCCTGAAGTCGATTTTACCTCTGTTCTGGAGCAGTTATGTCCCTGATATCTTAATGGAGTGTCCTGCGCCTGCCTGTACCACATCGTCAACACAGCGCAGGTTTCCAAGGGTGGTACAGGACTGCTCTAAAGGCAGGTGGAGACAGTGCTTTCTGGGTCCTCCCCAGCACCTTCGGGTGTTTCTTTTTCTATGTGATTTGTTCCTTTCTATATCGAGATTTGACCAACGAGGCGACAGCCCTGATGTAATCCTTTGCAGCAGGCCGGGGTGACATCATCATCAAGAAGTGAACTGAATCACATCGGCATCTTGCACCCTATGCATCACCTTCTTCATATCCAAATCTTCACACTTTACGCATGACCTCCGTCCAATCCTATCATTACACTCTGTACATTG
Organism: Conus betulinus; assembly: GCA_016801955.1. Taxonomy (NCBI): domain Eukaryota; kingdom Metazoa; phylum Mollusca; class Gastropoda; order Neogastropoda; family Conidae; genus Conus; species Conus betulinus. The sequence goes on along the minus strand of JADBJO010018110.1, from coordinate 12,515 downwards.
TTTTCTTTAACATCGCATCATTCTACTCTGTGCATTACCTCTGTGACGTCACATGTGTACACTCGATGCATTACTTCACAGACATCACATCTATACATTTCGTGTATTACCTGCATCATATCACTCCATTCAAATGTATGCATTACCTCTATACACATCATAACTGCACTATGTGTCTTATCTCTATCAGATCACACCCTTACCACGTTATGTGACATGACTTCTGAACACTCAGTGAATTATCTATATCACAACACATCATTACACTCTGTGAGGTACCTCTGTCACATCACATTGTTTCACTGTGCATTACTTGATAACAACATATATCGCTTACTCTGTGCATTACCTCTGTCACATCACAGGATTACACTAATCCCTTACCTTTACTACTATATCACGTCATTACATTCTATGCATTATTTCTGTCAAATCACTTTTCTTTGAAACGGTGTGGGATTACCTACTCTACGCATTCCTTCTTCCTATTACATTATCACACTCTGTGCTTTACTTCGTCACATTACATCATGACATTCTATGCATCATTACTCATGCCACATGACAGCACTCCACTCTGTATCTTACTTATACCACATCATGTCACTCCACTCTGTATCTTACTTATGCCACATCACATAGTTGCCATCTGTAACTCTGTAATTTCCTATGCTACATTAGAGTATTGTATTTCATGCATTGTTTCGGTCAGATCAAATTACTCTCTATGCAGTACTTCTGACACACCACATTATGTACGCTTTTTGAGAGAGAGAGAGAGAGGAGAGAGAGGAGAGAGAGAGAGAGAGAGAGAGATGAGTGGGAGAGAGGGGATGGGAGAGAGAGAGAGGATGGAGATACTAAAGAGAGGTCTGTTGATAAGGGTGGAGGGGGCGTAATAGGACAATAAGATTTTTCCTCTTCTTTCATTGCAAATAAATAGTACACGCTTATTGCAGTGTATATCAAACCAAAGGTTACAAAAAACATAAGATCAGAACATCTCCAGATGTCTTGGCACACAGGGAGATTACATTAACGATAATATATATATAGTGGGGTCTTATATATTCAATTTATTATAAACAAAACTTGCTCTCCATGTCTTAGATTGAAGAAATAGAGGGAGATAAGCATCCAATGATCTGCAGTGGAAGTTAGTTCTGCTAACTAGCAGTATGTCCCCGTTGGCCCTAGTAGGTGGTGAAGTGGAGAATAAAAATGGCTTCTCAAAATGAGCCTTCAGCAATGCTGCTCATAAGTCTCAAGGGGGAGACAATCTCCACCCGGGAGGAAACCACAAGCTATAATTCGTGGTCTTAGGTGGCAACTTTGGTTGATTTTTTGAAAACTCAACAAACATTACAACGGTATTGCCACACCATCCTTTTTTTTCTGGGATAGCGTTCTTCTTAATACCAAAAAGGCCATGGCAGAGGAGTAAAGGTTAACACTTTCCGCGGTCACTGAGGAGAAACAATCAGGTTTCAAAATACCGGTATCTGACCAGGGTTTATATGTTAGTGAGTTTTCCTCCACATGTGGAGATTGTCTCCCCCTTGGAGACTATAAGCTTGCTGAAGGCTCATTTTTGAGAAGCATTTATTATTCCCCATTCACCCTCTCAAGCACATACTGCTAGTTAGGCAGAATTAACTATCACTGTAGATATGAAGTGCTTATTTCCCCTTTTTCTTCAAATCTACGACATAAGAGCAAGCAACACTAATTCTGTCTGTAAGCTGGTGGAACGATGCTCGGTTACTTATGCTTGGAATTGGTTAGTCGTTATAATTTAGTCCCGTGGATTCATTCCAAGACACTGGCCATCAGCACTTCTGTCTTAAGAGGTAGTCTTTTTGACATTTTTCGACTTTTCATAAGAGAATGTAGCTTGTTTTGCTCTTTCATGATTTTGTTTTGCTTCTTAGGTGGCACCTTTGCTTGATTTTTGAAAAACTCAACAAACATACTATTGTATTGCATACCAGCCTTTCTGGGATAACATTCTTCTTAAAACTGGAAAGCAGAGGAGTCAAGTTACACTTTTCCACAGTCACTGAGGACAAACAATCAGATTTCGAAATACCGGGAATCTGACCAGGAGTTATTGTTAGCGAGGTTTTCCCAACCTTGGAGATTGTCTCTTCCTTGGAGTACTATAAACTTGCTAAAGGCTCATTTTGAGAAGCATTTTATTATCCCATTCACCCTCTCAAGCACATCCCGCTAGTTAGCAGAATTAACTACCACTAAAGATATAAATGCTTTATCCCCCCCCCCCCCCCCACCCCCCCTCGATTTTTCAATTTTATGTTTGTTATTTTATTGAATATTTCTTGCAGTCATTGCCAACACCATCTGCTCTATAAGTGGGCTGGACCGGAGCTCGGTGACTTATGCTTGGAATTTATTAGTCTGTTATAATTTAGTCCTTGTGGATCATTCCAAGAACTGGCCCTCAGCACTTCTGTCTTAAAGGGGTTATCTTTTGATATTTTCTACACTTTTCATAAGAAAATGTAGCTTGTTTTTGCTCTTTCATGATTTTCTGCTTCTTAGGTGGCACCTTTTGGTTTTGGTTTGTTGTTTGTTTGGGTTTTTTTTTAAAAACTCAACAAACATACTACGGTATTGCACACCAGCCTTTTTCTGGGATAGCATTCTTCTTAAAACCGAAAAGGCAGAGGAGTCAAATTACCACTTTCCGCGGTCACTGAGGAGAAACAATCAGGTTTCAAAATACCGGTATCTGACCAGGAGTTATATGTTAGTGAGCTTCCTCCCCATGGAGATTGTCTCCCCCTTGGGAGACTATAAGCTTGCTGAAGGTTCATTTTGAGAAGCATTTTATTATTCCCCATTCACCCTTGTCATGCATACGTCAGTTAGGGCAGAATCATCTACCACTGCAGATATGAATGCTTATCACCCCTATTTTCTTCAATCTAAGACATAAGAGCAAGCTTTGTTTATAATTGAATATTTCTTGCAGTCATTGCAACACAAGCTGCTCTGTTGCATCATCATGAATTTACGATCCTTCATCTGTCTAATTTCAGTGCTCCGCGACGCTAAAAATTTTTCGACTGATTGTTAATTACAATAGTTTGTCGTCTGATGATAACACGACAGCTAACGTTGCAACCAATGCTGTCTTTAAAGTCTATGTCTAATTTTGAAACACGAACAATGTGCTCCACATGTAATTCATTACATGCGAGTACAGTAGAAGAGAGAAGTGTTTTCTTCGTCGTCATAGTGTGGCTACTACATGTCGAACAAAGGTAATTCTGTTGATGTTCCATATTTGAAACGATCTTTTGTTAGCATTAAAACCTAATGCTCTGAACCTGAATCTTGAGTAATTTTACTTCGTGTGTCATTTACGATGTTTCCCGGACTAGTAAGAAACTTTTCAGAATGGAACATATTTCAAATGAGAAAAAACAATTTTTTTTTTACTTTACATATCTGTAGTGCCAATTCTGTTAAAAGAACAAAGAAGCATGCTTTTAAATCTTGCATATTGACTGTTGCTCCATTTTCTATGCGGTCTGGGTAAATCCGTTGTTACAGTTCCAAAGCCCTGTTCCAGAGGAGAACTTTCAGTACTTTATGACAAAGGGCCCTGTTCAGAGAGAGATTTCATTACTTATGACAAAGCCCTGTTTCAGAGAGAACTTTCATTCCTTATGAACATAGCTTTTCTTTTATTGAATAGTCTTAAAAACAAGGCAACATCGCAAATTGCCAAAATTTTCGGTTTTTCAAACGCCTTTTCAAGCTTTAACTAAAACGCAGAAGACGACCTGCCAACTGCAGTAAACAGCCTTTTGTAAATAAAAAGTGAAAGCATCAGAAATACAGCTTTCCAGATCATTGATACCATTATCAACACCACCGAAAGATACTATGGTGAATATTACAGTGAAACTGTACGTTACAAACATATATTACACCTTAGACTTGAAGCCGAAGAGATTTTACAAACCAAAAAACCTAATAGGGGATTTTTTTTCATCAGATATGCACTTTTTTTTTTAACATACCAACAGATAGTACCTTTTTAACTCAAGCATATAAGCGCCGCGTGAGCGCATTAGTATAACTCGTTTAAAACGAGTAGCAGGCTTCCCAACCACTTTGCAATTTCCGAAAATGGTTTAAATGAAAGTTTCCAGGGAATGTTTCAATACAACATACAGGATCAAAAAGAGTGTGCGTAAGATACAAAATTTTCATCATCAATCTTTGAAACTAAGCGCACTAGCATTCCAGTCCCCAGAACACGGTAAATAATATACTATGACTGGCAAAAAGTAAGGGCTACCTGTCATTTTGACGTTAGTGTCTGAGTGTGTAAATAATAGGCTTGAAAACGAAGTCACAATGACCCAGACTTGGTTAGCACATATTGAACAGATGTTCCTTAACAGATTACAACACTCTAAAAAAACCCACTGCGGGTACAAAAGGTGGATCGCGCAAGCGTGCACGTGCGGAAACCACGACAAAACCGGTATTTTAAAACGGGTGCCTGTGGGAGCATATGAGTTTTGAACAAAAAAAGGGCGAAATGCTCGTGGTCAATCATGATGCACGTGCATGGCACCTCGTTCATGAACACAGATCAGACGACGTTGTGGCACAAATCTGTAAAAACAGAACGGTCGTCTACACGGGCGTCGGAACGTGTCCCCATTCCAACCATCCAACGTCTTGTAGAGAGGGTTCAGGCCACTGGCAGCATGCAGGATCGGCCACGATCAGGCCCGTCCTCGGTGTACCGACAGACATGCTGACCGATTCCTCCTGCTGTCTGCCCTACGCAATCGGACTGTCACCTCATCCACCTTAGGCGTGAGCTCCTGCAGGCTGCAAATGTCAATGTCAGTAGAAGGACAGTTTGTAACCGTTTGCACGAGTTCGGGCTGTCATCCCAGAGACCAGCAGTCCGAGTACCACTTACTCCAGCTCACCGCAGAGCACGGGCAGACTGGTGTCGTCATCACGTTCGCTGGACGAGGCAGCAATGGTCTCGAGTGCTGTTCACAGATGAGTCCCGCTTCACCTTGGCATTCAATGACGGCAGGACCCGAGTGTGGCGAAGGCCAGGAGAACGTTTTGCTGACGCCACAGTTCGTGAGGTGGATCGTTACGGAGGGGGTTTCTGTGATGGTCTGGGGTGGCTTCAGTCGTCAAGACAGAACTCCCCTGTACGTCATTCAAGGCATGCTGACAGGGGTGTGCGGTACGTGACGAGATGTGAGGCCCCTGATCCAGCCCGCCCTTCAGGCCAGGGTAACGCTGCTGTTTTCCAAGACGACAAACGCCCGTCCACACCGAGCCCGTGTCGTGGACGCTGCCTGGCGGCAAAACGGTGGCTACACTCGGTACTGAATGGTGCAGTTTCAGTTGTGGTTATGTGACGATCCTGAGGAAGGGTGATTGGACATTACAGCCAGCTGTCCGCGTTTGATTTTGTTGATTTCGTTGCATGTGTCCAATGGAATTGTTCTTGAATACATCTGGAAGATTTCGCTTCCGTTCTTTTTAACATTGGCCTGTAGTGTTTTGGTCTGGGAGACACAGCGTTGGCAATGCCTTATACTTGTGCCCAGTAGTAGATATTGTCCAGTCATTACGGGTTGGTGTACAATTGTATTGACTTCTCTCACACCGATCCCGACCATTTTCGATATCCCTCATGCTTAGAAAAGAAAACTCTGTTGTCGTGTCTTCGGAATTCTAAACAAATATAGTGCAGAAGAAATTGAAAAGCCTTATCCCATGAAATCATCAGAGAAACTGTCAGACAAGAGAAAATATTCCTGAACAAAAAATGGTTGTTGCATTAGACATCCTTAGCATAATCGTTAATACCAGTGGTTTCGAATTTATCTGAAGCGTACAAGTCATCTGCCTGTGTGACATTGATCGGGTAAACGGAGGTTAACAATTAAATGCCTGAAATGGCTAACACGACGACCTGACACCGGACATAACTGTGTCACAAGCCAAAGCTTCATCTGCAAAGCGAGTATTGTCCCATGTATCTGGTGTTATACTTTAATTTGTAGAGTTCCTCCATATGTACATGTTAGAAAACATTAAACTGTAAGAGTGCTTCAGTTGCACGAATTAACATGGTTAGGCCGGCCGTTTACTGAAGTGACAAGGTTTAAGTTGTCTTCCTCATACAAAAAATTCTTTCTTGACTAAATTACAAGTTTTATCAAAGACCACAGGAGACTTTTTTCTTTTTTAAATTCATGTTTTGCGCAACCTTCAAGTGTGGGGCGAGCGTTTTGTGTTTTTGTTTTTTTTTTTTTTTACAAGTTTCTAATAAGCATGGATGAAGTCCGCTGACCGTATGTACATAGGGTTCCTGCCCCCCAATTCGCGCATGGCCACCCAGTAAGCGCTTGCCTTGTCCTTGTATGGAATGGGCAGGCAGCTATGATGGGGCACGTCTGGCTTGCCCTACTTAAGCGATGGAGGTTGTTGAAAGACGGAATCAGCCCCTGGACAGCTGGAGCTTATCGTAATAAGACCCGAACCAGCGCCGCAGATCCTGCCTGGTGTCATTTCCCCTTTTGTGGATACCATGAGTTTGTACATTGTTTCTAGAGCCAGAACTTCTAGGTCATCGGCGTTAACCTTAGGTGACTTACACCGCAGCCAGCCGTACGTTCCTTCAGCTCATTTCAGCTTAATTAAAAACTTCATGTCTTAAAGACAACAACATCCTGATTGAGGCCAAGCACACGTCCCTTTCAGCTCTTTCTAGCCTCTTTCATCCCATGGAAAACACTTCTTCAGTCCCTCACACTTACTGTTTCACATTTGCATGCATGACATTGCATCTTTCAGGGTCAGCTCAGGACAAAGTGCGGCTGGGGGAAGGGCTGGGTGTGGCTGATGTTGCACCACACGCCTCTATCCTCTTTTGCCTCAACTGTCCGCCTTGTCCGCCTTAAGGTTGGAAGAGGTCTGGCTCAGGTCAATATGCACCACAATTTGCAGTAAAGGTCCGTAGCCGACAGAGAGAGGAGCAACCTTACTGTGAACAGTCTGCTCTTCCGAATTCTTCAATTGTCCGACAGTAACGTGCAAGCCATTTTGCCAGCACAACAAAAAAACCGTAAGAGAGAAAAACAGACGCACAAATCCCACAATGGCCCACAAATCAATGGGTCGCGGCAATTGTTGACCACAGGATCAGTACTATCAAATGCTGCAGATCACACAACTGCACAACGTAGCGGTCGCTGTGCAGATGTTTACTTATTGTAAACCTGAAAGAACAGCCCCCCCCCCCACCCGCCCTACCCCCCTCGCTCCCTCCTCCCCCCGAGACAACAGAGAGAGAGCGAGAGAGAGAGTAGAGAAAGAGATGGGAGAGTCGTTGCCACTCACGTGGCGAAGTAAGTCCCTTAGCGGGAGCGAGGTGTGACCGGCGTCAGGAACCGCCCGGCGATATTACCCGCATGTCAATTTCATTCCGCTGATGGTTCTCGGGTTAGTGCTGCCCCTTCCCGTCGTTTAGTTACTCCATTTGGCATTTCATGCCGTGGCAGGCATTTATGCATTCTTATGTCAGAACCGCCCATGCTGTATTTGCGGCAAGCTGCAGTGTTAAACGCCACGAAGAGGACACTTCATATTAAAAGGTTAAACGTCAATGAGATGGTCCCACTGGAGTTGTGTTGCTACAGGTTTCACTGCCACTGCTGTGTTACAAGCCGATGACAGGTTATAGCCCGTTATAAAGTGTAAAGAGTTAGTGATATTTGGGTATTTTAATATTAACGGCTAGAGTTATTTTAGGTTGCAATGCTTATTCAACTAATATCAGAGTCGCAAACGACTAGTGGCGTATCAAACAACAATACGTTTAATGGAAATGTTCAGGTTGGGCTTTGTCACCGGTTCTTCTCATTGACAATGAGCACGAACAGAGCCCGCGTTACAAACGAGATACTCATTCTTTTTGCTTTAAGCAAACATCTTTATCAGTTCTTATCTTAGCAAGGTGCAAACTGGTTTGGAATTCGATTTGATCCTATTTCATTACTTATTAAGACAGCTACTAATCTATGTTGCATAGGCGATTCCGTTTAGTTGGCATTGTTCATATAGTTCTGGCTGGTAGCTTTTGGTGTTCAGCAGTAACATTTTTTTTAATCACGAGCCAAAAAGCTGGCATGCAAAAAACGATCACTTTCAGGGTGAAGTACAAGACTGGTACATATCACTTCTTGCAATATATGACGGAAACAAGCAATAAAATGCCACTTCAAAATACTTGAGAATGGATTCAAATTTATAACCATCATTTTTGAAGAAAACAAAAACTGATCAGTCCTCAGCCTGTACCTTAAGCGTGATAAAGTCCGGTGTTCATGACACTGATTTTGTTGTTACAACACAAAAGTTTTTAGTATCAAAGTCAACTGTCGGCAAACAAATGTTACTTTAAATGCTAAGTGTTCATTCTTCCATTCGTAACGAAATATTGTTGAAGAAAGCTGACTTACCAAATAAGACAGTGAAGAATTCTGAACTAGATTCGCCGTGCAAGGATCATGCAGGCGATCTGATACACGTGTCCTCTGTCGCCCCAGGCTTTAATAGGATAACAGCTGTTAAGATGTCGTTTGCAACCAAAAGAGGAAACAGGTGTTTGCCAGCATTCACACGCAAAAAGTCACACACACACACACACACACACACACACACACACACACACACACACACACACACACACACATATATATATATATATATATATATACACACGCGCGCGCGCGCGCGCGCACGGCGTGCGCGCACGCACACTCAACGCACGCATGCATGCACGTACACACGCACGCACGCACTCACGCACGCACTCACACACACACACGAGCACTCCCGCGCGCACAACGCGCGCGCTCAAACACCACACACACACACACACACACACACACACACACACACACACACACACACCACACACACACCCACACACACACACACACACACACACACACGCACACACACACACACACAACACAAACACACACACGTATGCACGCACGCACGCACGCATGCATCACACTCGAGCGCGCGTACGCGCGCGTGTGCACACACACACACACACAACACACACACACACACACACACACACACACAACACACACACACAGTCACACGTTTGCTTTAAGCTCTGAATGGAAATAGTAGAAGAGAGTTTAAGTCAGTGACATTTAGATTATCTGTCAACATATAATACAGAAAAGCTTTTAAAAGGAACTATCTATAAGATTTACGACAAATTTTGAGGCAGTTGCTAAATTCCAAGTACTGTTTTGCATAGACACAAAGATTGTGATACAAGTGGTCCTATCTTTTGATACAAAGGCTAGAGACGAACTTGTGATAGATATTAGTCACATTATCCTTGTCCTACCAATAGGTACTCATATTTCGTTGGGAGCCATCGTACACTGAACTGTTTGGAAATGAGTAGGCACACCTGCACACACACACACACACACACACACACACACACACACACACACACACACACATGGACAAATAGAAACACACCACACCCATACACACACTCACACACACACACACACACACACACACACACACCACACACACACACACACACACACACACACCACACACACACACACACACACACACTCATCCCCCCTCCACACACTCACACACCACCGTCACCGTTCTCTCCCTGCCTTACAGCATGAATACTACCCTACCCCCCCCCCCCCCCCCCTCCCCTTCCATCCGAAAACATAACATTTTCCCTGTTTTCACAAAGCTGCTGCAGATGATTCCAAGGTACGTGGGCGCAAAACAAAACGACAAGGGAGATAAACTCGTGTAGCTCCCACAGATGCTGCACAGGACCAAAGCGTATGATTTCATGTCGCAGCCAGCCGCGATGGCACCCCAGAAGAAAAGCATACGTGCTCGTATGACGGAGAAATATGAAGTGAAAGTAGACAAACTTAACTGTTACCAGGTCTGTATGTCTATCTGTCTGTATGTCTGTCTGTTGTCTTCTGTCTCTGTGCTCTCTCTCCTCTCTCTCTCTCTCTCTCTCTGTATTATCTCTCTCTCTCGCCATCTCTCTCAAGCCATCGTTCTTCCTCTCTAATCTGTCTTGTGTGTATGTCTCTCTCCTGTCTGTATGGTTGTCTATCTGGATGCCTCTTCTCTCCTCTCTTCTCTCTCTCTAGGCTCTATCTCTCGCTCTCTATCTCTCTCTATCTCCCTCCTCTTCTCCGTGGCGGATTGTCTACCTTCTAAACCATATGAACAATGACTGTTCTCGCCTCTTCTTTCCATGCTGTGCACGTGTCTGCTCACGTCTCAGTCTAGACGTCTATGTCAGGCGCGTCTGTCTATCTATATGTCTGCTGTCCATGCTCTCTCTCGCTCTCTCTCTCTCTCTCTCTCTCTTTCACCCCTCGCTCTATCTATCTAATCTATATATCATATATTCTATATATCTATAATATATTTCTATGTCCTTATCTGTACTGTCTGATGTGTCTGTATATCCTTTCCCCGTCTTCATGTACTGGAAATCATGTTTCTGTGCTTGCTGTTTCTCTGGTCCCTCACTCCGGTCGCTTCACTGTCGTATGTCTGTTTGCGTCCCTGTCTGGTTGTCTGACTCTCTGGAGGTCTGGGTATTTTTTTCATGTCAGTCTCAGTCTGCCTGTTGCCTATTCCGTCATCTGTCCTCTATTTGTCCATCTGTATCCCCTCTCTCTTTCTGTCCCTCTGTCACTGTATCTGTTCTGGTCTATCTGTCTGTCTGTCTGTCTCTCTCTCTCTCTGCCTTTAGTTTCGCTTTATTCAGTCTACTCGTGTATATTGTCGCCGTCTCGCTTCTCTGTTTCTTTTCTTGCTTGACTCGCTGCTTCTCGCCTCCCTCCCTCTCGCGCGCGCACGATATGTTGCATTTGTTGGGTCTTGTTCTTGTTCTCGATCCTCGCCATATTCTGAACATTCACGCACCACACCCACACATCACACAAACACCCACACACACACACACACCAAACACAACGCACACGCAACACACACACCACACACACAACGTGTGCACTATGTGCGCTGCTCACTCGCACAAACCATATGCCACATGTGTGGCTGTGCACCATCACAACCACAAACGTGTACGCAATATACGCATAAACATGGAAAACGCACAAATGCATGACGCAACATGCGTACACGGCGAAATAAAAAAAGAAACCACATATAACCAAATAGATGTACAACATGCATAGCTGGTGCGTTTGTCTCATACAGAAAACGCACAGACTTCTCACATGTGCACATGCACTTCTCCGGCGCACATACCACGCGCAATACATGCGACACACATGTTACACACCCACCAACACGCACAAACACGCTCTCCGCGCGCGCACGCACGCACAAGCAAATAAACCAACATCACGCCCGTGCCGGCGCGCGCTGCGCGCACGCACACACACAACACACACACACCCAACAACACACACCGTGCGCGCGCGGCACCCCCACACACACACCCACACGCATGCGCGCGCGTGCGTGCGCGGCACACACACACACAACCACACACAAAGCACACGCAACACACATGGGCGTCACCACACATCATACAACAAAAATGTTACATAAATACAACCCACACACACACCCCACTACGCACACACACCCCAACCACACACACACACCCCCACACACACACCACACCCACACACACACACAACCACACGCGCGAACACACAACTACATCACACACACACACCCACACAAACACAACACAACCACACACACACCCACACAAGATCCGGCCGAATGTTAGGTAGGCACGCCAGTTGACCAGCCACATGGGGGCTAATGCGTTAGGTCAGCCATCTGCGCGGTCGTAGCCACGATGAACTATGTGACAAGCGGTCCATCGTCGTTGTTAAGTTAATTTATCCATCCAGTTAAAAAATGCATCGTGTGGTCTCAGAACCTAGCGGATGGGTGTAGGTAATGACTAGTCCGCACGCGTGAGCTCCTTGAGGAAACTGAAACTGAACTGTAACAGTAAAAACATCGCAGAGCAGAAACTCCAACAACAATGCAGGGAAGAGTCTGGAGTGGTGTCGAACAGCGACATCGAACCGCAAACATTCAACGTGTTTCACTACGAAAGGGAAAAAAAACCCCTGACATTCACTGGGTCTCGAAACACCGGACGAACGGTGTGTTTGAAACCAGAACGGGTATGATGAGGCAGAACAAAACAACAAAAACCCCCCCCCCACATAGGACTTCAATCAAAGTGACAAGGTCTTTAGTTTTAGGTATTCTTATCGATTTTGTTTTGTATTACTACACAGGCAACTCGTTGTTGTTGTCGCTGTTGTTGTTGGTTGTGTGTTTATGTGTCGTGTTGTTGGTTGTTGTTGTTCGTTCGTAGTCTTCGTCTTAGGTTCTTCTTT
>JADBJO010018109.1:30000-36061 GCA_016801955.1 Conus betulinus | reverse complement strand
CATTCAGCTGCAAAATGAGAGATGGAGAAACCCAATTAGCGGCGTGAGTAAGGAGCCCGAAGCGGGCACAGGGCCAACGGGACCGATAGGAAGGTCTTTGCATATCCTTCCGAGCGTTGCAGTGGAGCTTAACCACCCCCAAAAGCGGAGAGACACAGCCTCCTGTTCCCTTTGCATCTTTGGTGATATTACTGATAACGACTTGTGGGGGTGTTGTGAGGTATGGGGGTGATGCCTGTGGGACATACAATTGTATTCTAATACATGAGGACGTGTAAATCAGTCGCACATGTGGGATGTGATGTGTGAGTCGAAGCGCGTGATCGCGAGGGTCCACCAAGGCAAGTTACCGGTAGTTGTGTGCACTGATTAGGATGCATCGCTATGTGAATGTGTCGAAACACTGGCAAGTGGAGCGTCAATTATGATGGAATGCGTTTGCAATATTGGTGCGACCCCCCCCCCTGCCCTTTGGTTTTTTATTTTTTTGTCTATTCCCCACCCCGAACCGATTGTTGCGTTACAGCTTCATGCTGTGAGTATGGTAATGCACATGTCACAGTGTTCCATGACCAGGATTACAATGTTTTTTTTGATCCGCCACACACGAAGTTGTTAACCAGAAAGAGTTATTCACTTTAGATATCTTTTCGTCCACTGTCTGCTTATAGGACCCAATGAGCCGAGAACTACCTGTTCTTGCACTCGTCTTCGGTATGATAGGGGCGGACTCGCTGGTGGCTTAGGTAGTGCGCAGTGGGTTTACGTTGACATTAATTCAAGCCCACGAACATTCAGACCACCTGCACACATTATCGTGGATTGTTCGTGATAGTTCTATGAATCCATATTTCAAAACATATACCCAGCATAAAATGTCCATTGTATGCCCGCTGTTCAAACGACTTCAAATTATAGTTATATTCCCCATGGAAGACAGTGTAGATTTGAATTGGGAATTGTTTCAAATGAAGTGAAGCTAAGATTGACGGAAGGAAGAACAAACAAAAGAAATAATGAAAATTAGTGTGATAACAGGAACGAGGATGATGATGATAATCATAATAACAACATTATCATGAACCAACAGCAGCACACTCAAACAGGCAAACAAACAATGATAATTATAAGAGATAAGGTAAGGTAATGTTGCTTTTATAGCCCAGCCGACCACAAAGATAATATAAGGAAGAAAGAGGATTTGAGAACAATAGCAAATGTAGGAGGGACTGTGTAATTTTAGTAGCAGAACTTGTAGTAGTAGCAGCAACAGGAGGAGCAGCAGCAGCCCAGCAGCAGCAGTAGCGTAGAAGTAGTATTAGTAGGTAGTAACCACAGCGCTGAAAATTAGTTAAAGGATCGTCCAATTTACAGTTGACATTAATGACTGCCTTATCACTGGTTTGACAATTAAATGCAGAATATCCGGGTGTATACTTATTGATGAATACAATGAAAAAATGCGATTCCAATGCAACTCAATGTATTTCAAGTCTCAAAGTGTGAATGAATTCAAACAAGAGCACACACAACACACAAAAACAAATCCAAGATGTGTCTACTTTCAGCCGTTTCTTTTCTTTTTCCAGGGTTAAACAAGTTTCTGGATACGAGGGAATGTTGCCGCTTGCAGGGGTCGTAAAGCGAAAAAGGTTGAGTTGAACATTGGCCCCCCTCAGTCATTCAGTGTTTCCGCTCCTACTCCTTCACACTCGTTAAGGACAGGTTAGTGTGTCCGGTTCCAGGTTCTCCTTCTGATCCTTCTACCATCGTGAAGTGTGTGGGTTCCCCTCCCTTGGTTGGTTCCTTTTCATCTTCTTTAACAGGTTGGTTTGGTTTCTTTTTTCGTTTTGTTCCCAAGCTGTTTGGACTCTCGTTAACCAACCTCTCCAGGACGAAACATGAGCCTCTGGGCCCAGTTTTCCTGAAGGTGTGTGTCGTCCTGAGCAGCAACTCGGGGTTTCTGTTCCCTGTTGTAAGTTAGCGATGGCACCTTATGAAATGCCAAATATACTTTTGTGTTATGATGTTTTATCATTATAATGATGAATACTTATAATAGCCTCTATCCTCGGCTAGAGACCAAGCTCTAAGCGCTTTACAATCCACGCTCGTTTACAAACGGGCTGCCTACCTGGGTAAGTGCTGACTGAATAGGCTTCCAGCTGACGCTTCATTCAGACTTCGTTTTCCTGTGTCTCATCCAGTCCAATATCGTTCAATATCGTTCACACAACTCAGTTTCCTTACTTCCTCCAATTCTGGTCCATGTCTCACGCAGGGGGCATGTTAAAATGTGTAACCGTGCATTCCATACCAACGTGCAATTTTTGACAACTGGCCAACTCTGGCCTTCTCTTCCGACAGTTGGTGATGGGATTTCACGTGTGTGCAAGATGTTCTCTATCGACCAAAAGCAAATCCAGCTGGAACTCTCTACTTAGCTTCTGCTGTTGGTTTTTAGTACCCCCTGGTCTTGTGTTTTGGCCTTCCCCAGAAATCGAGAGACGTTCGAGACATTTGGACAGACGTGTCCGACAGACGTTCCCACATTATGGCCAGACGTTAGGGTCGACAGACGTTCCCACGACATTATGGACAGACGTTGTCGACACAGACATTGCACCACATTATGGACAGACGTGTCGACAGACGTTCACGACATGTATGGACAGACGTGTCGACAGACGTCCACGGACATTATGGACAGACTTGCCGTCGACAGACACCCAGTTCCACGACATTATGGACAGACGTGTCGACAACCCTCTGGGGTCCAATGTTTTGGTCCACGGTTTTTTTTTTGGCTCGCTCGAAACGACAATTGCCATTAATCGGAATCTGATGGCTTTTAGACTGACGTACATCTCAGTCTTGTAGATGCAGTGCTTTCTCAGTCTTGCTTCACAATCAGATTTGATAGCGCTTCCCTGAGTCATTGCCATATTTTCCTATGCCTGTGAGGACGTGAACTCTGACAGCTGAACTGGAAGAGGATTCCGAGTAGAGATGAGATTTTAGGCAATAGCGATGACTGGGTGCCTAGGCCGCATATCCCGCAAGATCTTTGGCATCTCATACAAAAGACGACATTTACCAGAGTAAGGCAGCAAGCACGGGACCATACGATGATCTGTTTTTCCACGGTTGAACAAAAGAAGGAAAAATAAGATGGTATGGTGTCTCATGGTGCCATATCAAGATCAAGACAGGACTTGCCAAAGCCATTCTACAGTTGCGCCCCCGGAGGCAGAAGGAGAGGAAGACAGAGAAAGAGATGGGTTGACACTTATCAGTGCATGGACTGGACTCACGCTCAATGCCATTGCCTAAGAGTGTTTGAAAACCGGGAGAAATGGAGGAAGGGCTGCTGTGCAAAGTCCTCTCTGCGGCTCCCCTGCGGGGCCCCACAGCGGTCTTCAAGAACTACGGGATAGGTTAATAGAGGATACGTGAGTGCCATCTCAGTCACACGCACTCGTGCAGAGGATGATTCCTTGTGTGTGTTTGTTCAAGTTTTTCTTCTGGAAGATCTTTCTGCGCCCGCTCTAATGTTTACCGTCCATTCCATTCAGTGGATTATGCTTGCCATGCTTTTGAAATGACCCCCAGTGTTCCAGGGTTATAAACATGCTGCGCTCTGCGTAGAACGTCGTCTTTGGAGTCTCTGGGGACGTTTCTTCCGGCATTACTCAGCCGACTTACGTACTCTTTAAAGCGGCGGGGATTTGGTTTGCTACTCGTTTGGTTGTGGATCCGTATTTGTCCCGCGGGCAAGCCTCTGCTTTGCCTGGCTTACGGGACATGTTGGATGTGTGGATTGCCCATGTTTTTTGCTCATGCCGAGCGAGATCTGGACGCGCATAGTTACCACATTTCGGCCCATTTCACCAGATTTGCTTTCGAATGCCAGAGGTCCTATACAGATCTTAGAGGAAACTGATTGGAACAGGGGACATACGCCAAGATTCACCTTAGCTGACTTTGGTTTTGGAGTGCTCTTTCCTTGCTGCTGTAACGCCTTGCTGGAATGTCTTCTGGACTCTTTCAGCATGCTCTTCTTCCTCTGTCTAGTACAGCTAATTCCCCCGATTTCATATCTTTGCCATTCTTTCTTTCTTTTTTTTTTTTCTTCCTTTTACGTTTTCTTTTTCTTTTCCCTTTTTTTTCGTTGTTTTCATCCTCTGCGCCTCTTCAGTGGTATAATCCCACGGTTCATAAGTTACACACACACACACACACACACAACACACACACACACACACAACACACAAACACAACACACACACACACACACACACACACACACACACACACACAGACACGCACGCGCGCGCTGCGCGCGCACACACACACACACACACACACACACACACACAGACCTATTCACTGCCGCGTTAGATTTGCTGACACCAGCAATCCACCCGGAGCAGTCAACTTCAAGTCATCATAAGGTAACCGAACGGAGGAGACACCGCACTGCTGCTGAGTTTACTTCCGTGGTGTGCAGCGGTGCCTGGTGGGATGCACACACACAGGGACACCATCTCACCATTCTTTGACGATTCCACAGTTGCTGGTGTTGAACATCTGTGTGTGTGTGTGTGGTGTGTGTGTGTGTGTGTGTGTGTGTGTGCGCGCGCGTGTGTGTGCGTGCGTGCGTGTGTGCGTGCGTGCGTGTGTGTGTGTGTGTGTGTGTGTGTGTGTGTGTGTGTGTGTGTGTGTGTGTGTGTACGCCCGTTTTCATCACTTTGTGTGCATTGCTTGTGTTTTCTTAATTTTTCAGCATTTTTCTTCGTCTCTGCCTCCTCCCACTGGGTCTTCTCTTCACATTGCTGAAATGTGTGGAAAGACGCGGACTATCGAGACCAGAACGACACCAGCACGAGATATGAATGCAACCATTACATCTGGTCAGAAAAAAAAACGCGCGAGGGGTGTTTTAATGAGTATTTCTGAAATAATTATTGCCCCCACATCATCTCGTATGTATTGACATCTATAGCAAAATGATGATGTGTGTGTGTGTGTGTGTGTGTGTGAGAGAGAGAGAGAGAGAGAGAGAGAGAGAGAGAGAGAAGAGAGAGAGGAGAGAGAGAGAGAGAGAGAGAGAGAGGATTTGAGAGAGAGAGAGAGAGAGAACGAACGAAATCTTTTTTAATGAGGGAAAAGGCGGAGTAAGCACAAAATGGCTTTTTTACATCCGGCCCTCAATAAAGGGAAAATATATAGAAAATGCAATAACAGCATCAGCAAAACTAATCTAGAATAGAAGTAAACATGCTTAAACGCTATAAATAGAAAGAGGAAATGGTTAACACAAAAAGAACAGAGACAATCAATGCCTGGAAGAGAGAGGGGAAAGAGAGAGAGTGAGTGAGAGAGAGAGAGAGAGGGAGAGACAGAGAGAGAAAAAGGTGGGGGTGGTGGGGGGGAGGGGTCAGGGGAGGGGTCATATATAAAAGTTCATGAAAAAAAATGGTTATTGGAAGATAGAAAAATATATACAATAAACATTATTATCAACAAAAAAATTTACACTTGACAAGCAGCACCTTTGAGACAATAGATGAGAGAGACCAGTACAGAGAGAGAGACAGACAGACAGAGACACAGAGAGAGAGAGAGAGTTTAAGAACATGAATTGGAAAATTCAGTCATTAGTTGGGTATGAAGTGCCCTTTTAAAGCTATATATGCTGGCATGAACATCAAGAGGGGGGGAAAATGCGGTTCCATAAGAAGCCGCCAGAGTAGTAAAGACTGGTTTTAAACATATCTATTCTTGGACGGGGTATTACAATTTATGAAAATGGCGATTTTCATTAAATCTAAATTTCTCTGTAATCGAAGGGGGAACACGACCCGAAAAAATCTTAAACATGAAAAAAGCTTTATTGAATTTAAGCTTCAAGTTTAATGGTAAAAATATCCAGATCTGTATAGTCAGAGTATGATAATGTAACCGATTTTAAACAAAACTAATTTCAGGGATCGTCTGTAAAGACTAAACAAAGGTTTGAGTATATGATTACTAGCTGAGTCCCAGACTGTAGATGCAT
>JADBJO010018109.1:20000-25000 GCA_016801955.1 Conus betulinus | reverse complement strand
CGTTTCACATGTCCATTGGTATATTTAATAAAGAAACCTTGAACCGTATGAAGAATCACCATTTGTTCAACATGTTATTTCACCATCTGTTAACTATCGCATAGACAAAATGTGCTCGACTTTGATTGCGGAAAAATTCTAGGGGGAAAGGACAAAGTGAGAAGAAAAAAGAGACTAACTATACGCTGGTTGTGTATGCTGAAAGGATCTGGAAGAGCTTGCCGGAAGAAAAAATGAATCTCTACCAAGGCGAGGCTGTGATAGCCTTCTGGCTTTGTGACTTCCCTGCTCCTGCGTTTCAGGTAGTTGAGAAAGTCCACTCCTTATTTCTGGGCCTGAAGTAGCCTGGGGAACAACCCTGGGGCACACGATCAGAAACCGGAGAGGAGTTATGAAAAAAAGGAGGGGCCAAAAAGGCCTGCTTGAGAAAAAGGAGGAACCTTGTTGACTAACTATTGGGATAGCATAAAGGACCGCGGTTCCGGTAAGTTTCCAGTCACCATCTGTGCCTTAGTATACAGCGCACAACGATCAGAACTTCGGACAGGTGGCAGTAAACGTACTATGGAGCTCCCCCAAGTACAAGTTCAAACTAGAGGCTACCAGAAAGGCTACCATGAGGGGGAGGAATTTTCCTTGCAGTTGATGGATGCAACTCCTGTCCAACAGGTTCATCCTGACCGGCAAGTTCTCTAAGAACTTCCAATGCTGTGTGGCAGATGCACACGACAGTCAGCAGCCAGAGCGCTGGTATGAGATACAGGGGCCATTAACGTCCCAGAGTTGTCAGCTTTCTGCGATGCTTTTGTCAGTTCTGCAGGCTGTTTAAACTCCTCGAAACAAGGAACACAGCTCCCTTGTCTCTGCCTCGCCATTCTGCTGTATCCACTGAGAATACCGACATCCAGTGGATACCCCCTCACACTGCAACAGATCTGGGTCAATGAGATAAGCTCACCAAACTGGCGATTGAAGGAACCTGGCAGGACAGCAGTTCCTCAACTGGAGCAGAAAGTCCTCTTTGTAGAAGCCAAAAAAAACAACAAACAAAAAAAAAAAAAACAAAAAAAAATGCAGAGAATAATGGCTTGGACCAGCACCCAGACTTCAACAAGAAGGATTGTGTACTTTACTGCTGCTTTTGCCCCAGACCAGGACCAAGTTGGTAGCATTGTGAGACTGAGGGCAGGGCACTCCAGACTCAAACACCACATGTTCAACAAAATTCCACATCGGCGAGTCTCTCATGGTGTCCCCATGGTGGGTACAGCCCAATGATTGTGCATACTTCCTGCAGGGACTGTCCCAAACAGAAGAACAAGCTGAGAGCGGCATGAGACCCTGGCTGCTGAGACCATCGACGAGGGAGAAACTGTATGGATCTCTGGAGGGCTCTGCCATACCGCAGCCTTCGGCAGTGACTCTGGCGTTTCCTGTCTGGAGAGTGGAAGAAAGAGAAAGAAGCAAAGAAGAGAGAAGAAGCCGAGTTTCTCCACTCCACGTCTTCATTCCATGTTTTCTTTTTTCACCAAGAACCTTTATCTTTACGTAAGGAGCAAAGATTTGTTTGGTGTCTGGGGAGAAGGCCAAGCCAGATGTAATGTGGGGTTCGAGTGGTCACATACTTATTTCAATTCACACCAGAAAGCTGATCAGTGGCCGGAATTTCCGGACTTGAAATGAAACATTTTTCGGATTTTTTTTTCTTTATGTTGACGTTTGTGATGCCAGAATTCTTGCACGCCTATCCACCACCATTAATTTCATGTTTTTTTTTTTTTTAGAAGCATGCAGCTTGGGTCTGCCTTTGGTTTCACCAGCAGCTTGGTTCTGCCTTTGTTTTCACCCGCAGCTTGGTTCTGCCTTTGTTTTCACCTACCTGCAGCTTGGTTTTTGCCTTTGTTTTCACCTGCAGCTTGGTTCTGCCTTGTTTTCACCGGCAGCTTGTTCTGCCTTTGTTTTCACCCCGCAGCTTGGTTCTGCCTTTGTGTTCCCCGCAGCTTGGGTCTGCCTTTGTTTTTTCACCAGCAGCTTGGGTCTGCCTTTGTTTTTCACCAGCAGGCTTGGGTCTTTGTGTCACTAGCAGTGTCTGGTTTTGAGGAGGAAGAGGAAGAAGACAGCTGCATGCAGGGGCCAATCTCGCTTCGCTAACAAACTCACCTTTGGTCTCCGGGTCAAAGCAAACGTTTCTGTTCCCGTGTCTTTGAAAGTCAGCAATTGTTTTTTTCTGTCTTAGGCCAACAACAACCATGTCACTGAATTTGTAGAGCAAACAACAGAGACAGTCTTGGAGGGGGAGTGTGTGTGGGTGTGTGGGGGGGGTCTTGATTTTTTGTCAAAAAGACACCCAGGCACAGCTTGTAGATCGTTGGCCAGCAGGTCTGTGCGCCAGGCGCTTTTGGAGAATGCCAGTCATGTTCCTTGGAGAATGCCAGCCATGTTCCTACCTGTGTTTCCAAGCTGTCAGGAATCAGATTCTCAGCAGCGGCTGATGAGGAGAATGCCAGTCATGTTACTTACCTGTGTTTTCCAGCTGTCAGGAATCAGATTCTCAGCAGCGGCTGATGAGGAGAATGCCAGTCATGTTCTTACCTGTGTTTCCAGCTGTCAGGAATCAGATTCTCAGCAGCGGCTGATGAGGGAGAATGCCCAGTCATGTTCTTACCTGTGTTTCCAGCTGTCAGGAATCAGATTCTCAGCAGCGGCTGATGAGGAGAATGCCAGTCATGTTCCCACCTGTGTGTTCCAGCTTCCAGGAATCGGATTCTCAGCAGCGGCTGATGAGGAGAATGCCAGTCATGTTCCTACCCTGTGTTTCCAGTTTCAGGAATCAGATTCTCAGCAGCGGCTGATGAATCACAGGACCCTGTCAGGCCATGGTGACATATGACCTCCCTCTGAGTGGAAGGTCACAGCGCAGCCTGTTGCTCGGCATCGATTTCTTAAGGAACATACGATGGTAAAGTTGGCCTTGCAGACTCACGCCTGAGGATCATTGCCGGCTGGAAGTGGGTGATTCTCCCCACACGATCAGCCCCTGATGATCTTGGCGCAGGCTTTTTTTTCTCCAGTTTTCAGGGTGAGAAAGATGGGCCTCGATGGTTTGATTTTATTGTCCGTGTGTCGGTGAGCAGGCTCGCAGTTTATACAGCCTGGGTTTCCATTTTATACAAGAGGAGGACTTGGAGTGCACGGGCAACCCACAGGCAGAGGCCGGCCTGGCGGTGTTTGTTTCCTAAGATCGACCATCAGTATTCACATGATATGAACACGGTTCAGTCTTGCAGCTGACACGATCATAATCTCTCTCTGTCTGTCTGTCTGTCTGTCTGTCTGTCTCTCTCTCTCTCTCTCTCTCTCTCTCTCTCTCTCTCTTCTCTCTGTGCCAGTCTTTGTCACACACACACACACCCACACACACACACACACACCACACACATAGACGCGCGCGCGCACACAACCACACACACACACACACCACACACACACAGACGCTCGCGCGCGCGCGCGCGCGCGCGCACCACACACACACACACACACACACACACACACACACATATATATATATATGTGTGTGTGTGTGCGCGCGCGCGCGCGCGCGCGTCTGTGTGTGTGTGTGTATATATATACATACATACGCGCGCGCGCGCGCGCGCACAGAGTGACTCATTACCACACTGTCACCGACACGCGACTGCAAGAGAAGGCAAACACCATCATAACGCTGAGAGGGGATAGTAATTCGTCACTCACAATGCACACACTGACATGCTTGGCTGGACAAAGGGGCACCAAGGGATTCCCTAACATTCGGTGTTTTTTTTTTTTGGGTGTGTGTGTGTGTGGGGGGGGGGGGGGGGGTTTGTTTTTTTCTTTGGTTGCTTTTTTTGTTCTTCTTTTATTCCTCAGCTAGATTTTCAGGGTTCACCATTAGTGATTTTTTTTTTCGTATACGACCGTATTTCATGGCATCGTGTAGGTAGTCGCCTTTCACCTTCTAAGACGGATGTCTAAAGATGACCCTAGCGTGAGTGCGTTCGATGTTGGCCTCATCCATGCCTCGGACACACGGTGACCTACACGTCCCCGAGAGGTGGCATGAGATTTAACACACCCGCAAGATTTTTTTTGTGTGTGTTTTGATGGATGCGTTCACGTACAGGACCTTCGTCTAAAGAGTTATGTCAAGGAGCAGGATGGGACTGGAGTCTACACAGGAGTCAGCTCCTCAGAGAACACTTCTGCTTACCTGGCTGTCTCGGGCTGGGAATCGATCTTAAACCATGGAAAAAGAAATGTAAGGTCATGCCTGCTGGGCCGAGTGTACCCTGTGATTTGTCACCATGCTATGCCGGTTTGAAATG
The DNA here is from genome assembly GCA_016801955.1 of Conus betulinus. NCBI lineage: Eukaryota > Metazoa > Mollusca > Gastropoda > Neogastropoda > Conidae > Conus > Conus betulinus. The sequence continues at coordinate 20,636 of JADBJO010018109.1, read as the reverse complement.
AATCCAGTGCTAAATTTTCCCCAGCTTTCTCTGCCTAGCACGGTACTAAATTTTCCCTGGGCTTTCTCTGCCTAGCACAATACCAAATTTTCATAGGCTTTGTCTACTTCCCCAGCATTCTCTGCCTAGCACGGTACTAAATTTTCCTTGGCTTTCTCTGCCTAGCACAATACCAAATTTTCATAGGCTTTGTCTACCTAGCACAATACCAAAATTTCAAAGGCTTTCTCTGCCTAGCGCAATACCAAATTTTCCCCAGGCTTTCTCTGCCTAGCACAATACCAAATTTTCATAGGCTTTCTCTGCCTAGCACAATACCAAATTTTTTCATAGGCTTTCTCTGCCTAGCACAATACCAGATTTTCCTAGGCTTTCTCTGCCTAGCGCAATACCAAATTTTCCTAGGCTTTCTCTGCCTAGCGCAATACCAAATTTTCCTAGGCTTTCTCTGCCTAGCGCAACGTCAAAACTCACGAGGCTTTCTCTGCAAAGCACAATGCCAACTTTCCCACGCTTTCTCCATCATGTCCAGCGTCAAACTTTCCAACGCCTTCTCCACCTGCTTCAGCATCAAACTTTCCTTTCTCCACCTGCTTCAACATCAAACTTTCCCACGCTTTCTCCATCATATCCAGC
>JADBJO010018109.1:0-17500 GCA_016801955.1 Conus betulinus | reverse complement strand
GCAACAAGAGATGTTGAAAGAGCAGCAAAATATGCTAACTATCCTTGATTCCCAAAGGTACTGAAAATGATGGCCGAGTTTGATAAGAAGAAGGGATCACAAAGTTCACTCTTACAATTTGTGCGGACCTACATGAGGATGGTATTACTTATAGAATACATTCATCCGTGCCACCCGTGATGGTCTTTGGGAGCTGCCCCTGTCGTCCCTTGATGCTCTGTGCAAGTACTTCTTTGCTTATGACAAGCAGAAGTATGCCAGGCTGGTTCCACTTTACCTTGCGGAGATGACAGCCCTCAGATCACAGATCCAGACATACATCAAGAGTTCATGGATGGAAACTTTGTAGTCAACAAAAACCAGATCCCATTCTGTGCCATTGGGGTGGATCATGCTCTTGAGCACATCAACCGCATCATGAAAGTCACTGGAGACTCGTGGGCATTACACAGAATGCCAGTGCTTGGGAGAGATTCTTCCTTACAGCTCCAGAGCCTAGTAGGCTTGCTGAAGAAGCACATGTGATGGCTGGCTCACCAACAACTACACGTAAGGAACATCATGACCTGTCACTGGCTGTCTGGACAAGACAGGAGAGAACATTGCTTGACTCAAAAAGTGTGCTCATATCGTCCATGAATCCAATGAAGTACGAGGGTGAAGACCTGCCCAACATCATCACAAAGGTTGTGAGCCCAGCTGAGGTGCAGAAAGATGTGTGCAACCAAGAAGACATTGGCAGCAGAAGTATGCCAACTTTGTTGAGGAACGCATCAACACGAATGAGGTCAGTATCTGGGCCAGAATGAAGAAGGTTCAACTGAAGACATGGAAAAGTGCAAGGAAGTCAGTGAAACACAAAGCGGATGATCAGGTAGTGGAGCTCAAAGGACGACAGATCACTATTTGCCCGCATGTTGATGATGTTGCACTCTCTCACGCCCCGAGATGAACCTCAAGGAGAGCATTGGCCAGCATGAGTTCACGTCCCTCCCACGAGCCTTGTTCACAGCGAGTGGTGAACTCCTACCCATGCACAGACAAAAGCAAGCTGATGGCTGTACTTTAGGACCTGCCAAACAAAATTAGTGTTTTGATCTGCAGCCAAAGAATGTCACCAATGACATTGCTCCCTTGATACCAAGGAAGGCGACTGTAATGGATGGAATGGCAATTGTCCAGGCAATGGGTAAGCCACCTTGGGTCAAGACGTGTGCTCAATGGGCTGACCACTTCATAGCTACATTGGACAGCATGTGCAGAGAATATGATGAGATCCATCTAGTCTTTGCCCGTTATGATCTTCCCACTTCATTGAATGAGAAGCCACAAGGGAGAGACGCCAGGGTGGTAAGCCACCAACTGCTTATCACGTCACAGACAATACACAAGTTGGCAAGGTGTCAGCAAAGCACTTCCTATCCAGTACCGCAACCAAAGATGAACTGACAGTTTATCTTGCAAAGAAAAGCTCTCCACCACTTTGAGGGTAAGCCCAAGGTCTTCATAGAGACTTCGCGGCAAGAGGTCCTCTCAAACTCCATGGATGTTCAACATCTCTGCAGCTCCCAAGAAGAAGCTGACACGAAACTTATCCTGCACAGTCCGCATGCTGTTCGAAGAGGAGCAACAGAACTCTACATTCAGTCACCTGACACTGACGTTTTTGTCCTCGCAATCCACCGTTACCATCAGCTCTACAGGAACACATACTTTGTCACTGGTGTGGGGAACAAGAAGCGAGTAATCTCACTGGGACCAATGGTGAATGCACTTGGTGATGCAAAGGCTGCAGCCTTACCAGGATTTCATGCCTTCTGTGGAGCTGAAGTAAAAGGTCGATTTGCAGGCAAGGGGAAGCTAACCTGTTGGCAAGCACTTAGCAGATGCTCCATGGAGGTGGTATCTGCATTTGCTGCCTTAGGAACGTCGAGAAAGCTGGAAGTTGACACTGAACGAGCCATTGAGACATTTGTTTTTGCCAGCTCTATGAGTCTGGTGGCACTGTGGTGGATGTTGGTGATCTCAGATGGAAACTTTTCACCAAGAAACAACGAGAGAGGCTCAAAAGCTACCTCCAACACGAGGAGCCTTACATGAAGCCATTGCCCGGGCACATTACCAGGCCATGGTGTGGCGTCAGGATGACACTCCTCACCCTCAGCTACCACCAGCGACAACCAAAGGGTGGAAGGAAGAGGGGGATAGGTAGTACCAGCACCAACAAGGGATCCTCCAGCTCCAGCCACCGTTACTCACCTCATCAAATGTGGGTGCAAGAAGACCAGTTGCACATCACACTGTTCCTGTTAGTTGCAGGACCTCAACTGCTCCGAGATGAGTTTTTGTGTGGCGCCGATGAGGAGGTGTGCAGTAATGTCAACCAGGCACTCTTAGGAATTGAAGAGGATGAAGAAGAAAGGAGATACTTCCATCTAACTATGAACACAAACATCCTACATTGGCTGACCATAACCAGCCAGATGGTGGACCGAAAGAACTAAATAAAAAACAGGTTTGAGCTATGGGATTATCACTGTATGTACAATTGAGAAGTCCAGTCCAGTTCAGTTCAGTTAGGCCGATCTCCCGATCGACCCTCTGTGACGTACTTCTTCCACTTGCTCCTGTCCAACATAGCTGCCTTGACCTCATCGATGTTTTCGAGGCCAGTGACCCTTTTGAGATCAATGAAGTCTGTTGTCTTCCTTCCCCTGTTCGCTGTCCCCCTAGTTGGCTGCCACAGTATAAGTTGTGAAGCAACCTCCTCTGGATGTCGCATACAGTGACCGGCTAGGCAAAGCCAGCGTGTTCTTATCTTGTCACTAACTTAACGGAGGTGTCCATATAGCTCCTCGTTAGTCATGTGCTGCTTCCAAGAGACATTTAATGCCATCCTCAACATGCGGGTATACGTCCCTTCAAGACTCTTTTCCATCTTCTTTGTTGAGGTCCGTGTTTCCGAGTTGTAGAGCAACACAAAGCTCGACAGTGGATATAAAGAGACGAATGTTTTGTTCTTGTTTTCAAGTTAGAAGTCCATATCATCTTCAACTTGTCACATGCAGACCAAGCAAGGTTTTTTCGAACAGAAATATCTTTCTGACTCCTCTCTCCATCCATCCGCCCAGATACTTGAAATTGGTGACTTGCTCGATGTCGCCCCCATTGATAAATTTCATATCGTTTTCACTACTTTCGTTGTACGTCATCACTTTCGTTTTCTTAGCATTGCAGTGCAGTCCAACTTTAGCTGCTTCAACTTCAACCTCTTCCAGTAGCCTCTTTGTTTGTCATCTTTCATTAGATAGCAGTGCTATGTCGTCAGCAAAAAGTCGAGATCTGTCAAGCTGTCAGCAGGATATCGTCGATTTCTTTTGGGCTGCAAAGTAAAACAAAGTTTTTTCTTTTCCAGATATAGCCGTTCTCATCAGATAGTCCACGACTACAGCAAACAGATAACATATTTAAATCTAGTTGCAAAGTGAGACGACTGCAGGCGGAAATCTAAAAAATCTTAAATAAATGTTAGCGAACCGCCCAGAGAAACGTGGACAAACGAGTCACAAGACACAAAACACGACGCGTTTCGACCTCTTTGGTCTTCTTCAGGCAAGATACAAACAGGACTACAAAAATTCACGTAGCTTTGTTCGCTTCAGAGTTCAGCGCAAGGAAGGCGTTGAATGAGAACGAGGTCGAAACGCGTCGTGTTTTGTCTTGTGACTCGTTTGTCCACGTTTCTCTGGGCGGTTCACTAACATTTATTTAAGATTTATTTAACAGATTTAAGTCAAGAACAAAAAAAGTTTGAGTTGCTGAAAGGAGTGTTTTTATTTTTATGAATTATTATATTACTTTTAGCGATATATTGGGTGGGTTTTTTTTTTTGCTTCCTATTTTGGTGTAATATAAGCAAATTATTTAGCAGGGATTTCGGCCGTAATTTGAAACTGAGAGAAAAGTATAAAGAAATCACAAAAAAAAAAAAAAAGAAGAAAAAAAAGAAAAAAAAAGAAATGGCGACATCATGTTTTCGTGGGTTAAATCCTTCCAGAACACAGTCCTCCAACCAGTGGCCAAAAAATTAACTTTTGAAGCCAACGGGAAAACACTGCCCCCCCCCCCCCCCCCCCCCTCCCCCCCCCAACTAAAAAGTATTGATAAATAAATAAGACAGATGTTGGGGAAAATAAAAAAAGAAAAAAAGACCGAGCCGGAACAACATCGATTCAGTTCCTTTCTGTGTGAAATCCTCTTCATATTCGAAATGAACGGAATGAAAAGAGTCTTCAAAGGCCACGGGTCACAGAGCAAGTCTTTCCCAAATGAAGTTCAGTCACATTGTTTTCCTTGTTCGTCTCTAAGCTCCAGCAGTGGTAAAGCTCTATGATCGGTCGGTGGAAACCTCGGCATTACCGCAAACGACACTTCAGGTTTGTGATCATCTGTGAAAACAGTTGATGAGATATTCTCACCAGAAATTTGCCAGTTCTTTAACAGTATTACTATGCCACACGTTTCAATGCCCATCTTGCGCTGTAGTGGATGAAGGTAAATGATTGCTCGTTCATTTCTTTTTTTTTTTTTTTTTTTTTCTTGCCTGAAGAAGACCTAAGAGGTCGAAACGCGTCGTGTTTTGTCTTGTGATTCGTTTGTCGACTTTTTTTTTTTTTTTTTTCTTTTTTTTTTTTTTTTTGGGGGGGGGGGGGGGGGGGGGTTGCGGTGCGCTGACATTAATATTGAAATTTTGTTTCATAAAACTTTCGCTTTTGTTTCATTCTTTGTTTTTTGTTTTTGTAACTCGTTTGTGTCGTACATACGACATGTGACACGTAGTGACATATACAGGGAAAAAAAGTGTTCACAACCATTTTTTTTTTTTTTTTTTTTTTTTAGCCAAAACTTCAACTGTACATATGAAAAAAAAAAATTGACGCTCTTTATGATGAAAATAACAGAACAACACTCACTTCATCACGACAAGAATTGTTGCATCAACGCGTAAGAGCTTGTTTCAGACTTCAAATGATCAACCGGTGACATCGTCTGAAACCTACAGGTGCGGGTTCCCTGGAGTATAACAGTGACAAGAAGAAAGTATGCAGGGAAGGTGCTCGTTGTTCCTTTTCTTTCCCATGAGTTTGTCTGGCACATTTATAAGGATTCGTGTGCTACTTATGCGGGTGGGCAGTTACATACGTGTTGATTGTTTCTGTTGTAAAGCTCCGAATTTGCGTGTGTTCCAAGTTGCATGGAGTTAGCCTTATTGAGCTTGTTAGTATCCCTAAATCAGAGAGGAACAGAACTACAGGTCACACACACACACACACACACACACACACACACACACACACACACACACACACACACAACAAAACACAACACAACACACACACACACGCACGTACGTACGACCGAACCATCATGTTTTTTTAACCCCACAATATTTGACAAAAGAGAAACCAGTTTGTTCAAAAGCATATAATTATAGAGAGAATAGCGAGCAGGCCATTCAGTATATTTATCCTATCTAAGCGTGCCGTTGGGCAGTTGATCTCACAGCTCTGAGGTACAGCAAGCTCCATTTGTTGTCAAGAAAGCGGTACAGCAAGCTCCATTTGTTGTCAAGAAAGCGGAAATCACATCGAGTTCTGTCGGAAGACTAGAACTGAAAGTACGAAAAAGCTGACGACTTGATGTTGCTCTTGGCAGCTTCATAAACGTGCTGATATATGTTGATGGTACATGTAAAGATGAACCTGTTATTTTCCGCTTGCCAAGCCTTTTTTTTCTTTTTGATAAGAAGCTCAGGTCCCAGTCTTGCTTATTCTCTTCTCTTTTTTTTTTTTTTTTTTTTTGTTTTTTTTTTTTTTAGTCTCACAGTCAACTACAACGACTGTAAATACTGTGATGTCACAGTGTGCTAGAAGAACTCGGTGTTAATAGGCTAGGGGAAACAACTCTGCGGAGTTATCTTTAAAAAAAAAAAAAAAAAATGAAGCGACACGCGTGGACCACAGTTCTGACCATTTCATGCTTGTGTTTCTTTATCTGCTTATGCAGCGAGTGACTAAGAGGAACACTCATCATACGCATGTAGGTTGTGACTGTACTTTAGGTCAGTGTGTTGAGGTCACTTGATGGAATCTGTCCACTCCCTGTGTTGCAGACAGAGAAGCACTGTCGCTGTACCGTGATAGACTTTCCATTTGACGGATTGCCTCCCTTTGTCCGTCAGCTCAAATGTTACACCTGGAAACCCCTCATTGTGGCCGTAAGTACCTGGAGCTAGGCTTGTGTCACGTGATTAATACTGCTTGAGATTAATATCTTTGTTGAGAACATATACCCACCTTTTAAAGTCATCACCAAAGCCCGAAACATCAAAAGCATATACAAAAATCTTCTCGATATTGAATCGAAGGCTTTGGAGTAGTTTGCTGCAAGTCGATATCCAGCTTCATTACGTGTGTTTAAGTTGTTTATCATGGGGGCCGGAATGGCTCAGTGGTAGAGCGCCGGGCTTGTAATCTTGGTGATGCCGGGGGTGCGGGTTCGAATCTCTGCCGGGCCGTTTCGGTACAGGGGGATCTTTTCCTCGGAGTTAACATTGGTTCTGACTCCATTTCCCATACAGTCCTTCGAATGAGACTATAAACCGAGGTTCCGTGTGTGAACGCACGCATAACATCTTGCACACACGTGAAATCCCATCACCAGCTTTCGGAAGAGAAGGCCAGTTTGGCCGTTGGTATGGATGACACGCTACACATAGCATGCACTCGCAGAGAATGGAAAGGATGAAGGAAGTAAGGAAATTGAACGTGAACGATATTGACTGGATGACACGGGAAACGACTGAATGAAGCGCCAGCTGGCAGTTCTTTAGTCGGCACTACCCTGGAAGGCAGGCTGTTGTGTAAAACAAGTGTGTAAAGCGCTTAGAGTTTGGTCTCTAGCTGAGGATAGCCGCTATGTAAGCATTAATAATAATTATGATAATTCATCGTTTATGGACCTTATGGTTGTTGCTATATTCATATAGCCACCTTGATCGTTGTTAATTAATTTATATATAACTTTGCCAAGTATTTCCGCTAGGACTTTTGCTAGGATTTTATGATTGTTTAAGTCAAGGTTATCGGTCTCCAGTTAGTTAACTGATCTCTTTCTAAGTCTTCTCCTTTGTGTAATAAAGTAATGATTCCTTGCCTTTCGATGTATGACATTTCACATTTATAGAAAGGATACCATAAAGGAACCTGTGACTAATCTCACTACTTTACCGCGAACGGATTTGAAGAATTCTACTTTGATTCGTCACAACCTGGTGCCGAACTATTACCTAGTTTACGAAGCGCATTTGATGTTTTCTCTGAGGTGACCCAGTCTTTCACACAGAGCGGCATCGTTACCTTCTCAGCATGGAAAAAACTTCTTCTGACTCTATGAATTTGTTAGTCTTCTCTATAACATTTTCTGCGGATGTCGTTTGGCTGTACAGATTTTTATTAAAAAAAAGAAGAAGAAGAAGAAAAAAAAGAGACGTCACTAACCGACCATCTTGCTGACAAACTCGCTAACCCGTCAACTTATCATACACTCACTCGCTTACTCACTTCATCAGTCAGACAGCTTACTAATTCCAGACCCAGTCCGAGCACAATATGTCCACTGGAAAGATTTCGCAACCCCCTTGCCCCCCCCCCTTCCACATACACACACATCCCCCCACCTCCCCTCCCCCCCCCCCCCCTGACCAAATTGACCATTCATTCTTCGTCATATTTTTCGTGCAAGATGTCGCATCAGTAATATCATGCCTATTCTAAATAATATCTAGAACATCTCACGACTGAAGCAGTTTTTATCGAAGATCTTTCCTCTGAATTGTGTCAAATGTCTGTTTATTTATTTATTATTTGTTTGTTGGATTGATTGTTTCTGGGGGGGGGTTTCTGTCAGTAAATGCACAATACAGTTGGGTTTTTTTTTCCTGTGTAGATGTAAACTAAAAAAAAAAAAAAGAAGAAAAAAAGCAAAGCAGAGGAAACAAATGATTGAGTGAAGAGCGAAAAGAGAATGTAACATCTAGCAGTAGTTACAACAGCTCAGAAAACAACAGCAGCGGCGCCAACCGTCACTGTAGTAGTAGTAGTAGTAGTAGTAGTAGTAGTAGTAGTAGTAGTAGTGGTGGTGTGGTGGTGGTGGTGGTGGTGGTAGTAGTAGTAGCAGAAGTTGTAGCAGCAGTAGTAGTTGTACTAGCAGCAGCAGCAGCAGCAGCTGCAGAAACAGCAGGAGTAGTTGTAGTAGTAAGAATAGAAGGAGCAGCAGTAGCTATGGCAACAGACGCCTCATCAGCATCAGCAATGGCAGTGCTGTGGTTGAAAACAACAGAGCAGGAAGGGGTCACAGTGAGCCTGATCTGGTGGCCTGTTAGGAACAACAGTCCACACAACTTCGCCAGTGTTTCTCTCTTTTTGTTGTTTTTTTTCTCATCAGCATCGTTATCATCAGCATCATTAGTGACAGCAGATCTTCAGATTGTAATTGAATTTAGTCGTTGTACTTGCAGCGTCAGCAGCAATAGCATCAGCAGCAGCAGCAATAGCAGCAGCAGCAGCAGCAGCAGCAGCAGTAGTAGTAGTAGTGATGATGGTGGTGGTGGGTGGTGGTGGTGGTTTATGGTGGTGGTAGTAGCAGCAGTAGTAATGGAAAAAAATTAAGCTGTAGAAGTAGAAGCTGTAGTAGTACTAGATTTAGAACTACTAGTAGTATTAGTAGTAGCAGCAGCAGCAGTAGCAGTAGTAGTAGGAGTGATGGTGGTAGTAGCAGTAGTAGTAGCAGTAGTAGTTGTAGTAGTAGCAGCAGCAACAGCAGCAGTAGCAGCAGCAGCAGTAGTAGTAGTACTAAAAGTAGCAGTAGCAGTACCACCACCACCACCACCACCACCACCACCAGCAGCAGTAGCAGGATATCAGTAGACCCCTACACCCGACGCTTCTTTTGTGTCCTGTGAGGCAGTCTTTGCTGGAGAAGGCGGAGCTCCTGGTGTGGATGGACGCCTCCATTCGATGGAAAAACTCCACCCCCATAGCCGGCCTCTTCAGCCGAGCCAAAGCCAGCGGCTACCTGACCATCCACAACGCGGGATCCATAGCGGTCCGTAGCCAGGCGTCCATGGCTCAGTTCTTCGGTGACTACCTGTGCCAGTACGCGCCTTTCAATGAAATGGCAACGGGACTAGGATTCTATTACAACGACAGGTAATGTCGGCGATGGAAGGCGCGCGCGCGCGCCGCTCGCTGTGTGTGTGTGTGTGTGTGTGTGTGTGTGTGTGTGTGTGTGTGTGTGTGTGTGTGTGTGTGTGTGTGTGTGTGTGTGTGTGTGTGTGTGTGTGTGTGTGTGTGTGGATAAATCATCATCAAAATCACTAATCGAAGTCACAGGTTCATCTATGCATCCAGTGCAACACAGATCGCTTTGCAAGGGCCTGTCAACGCTTTGGACTTGCAAGGTCTTGGGTAAGACCGAGGCCATGTTCCAGCCTTCATCGTCCGCTGCTGGCAGTGCTCCACCACCACCTGTCGCCATCAACAACCCAGAGATCGAGACTGTGGACAAGTTCTGCTATCTGGGCAGCACTGTAAGCATGCAGCAATGGATCTCTGGGTGCAGAAGCGATGTTGCGCATTTCAAAAGCCAGCTCTGCCTGTGGCAGACTCTCAAAGAGTCTTGTGGCAAGACCATGGCATTAGACTGCGCACAAAGGTTGCCGTGTACAGAGCTGTGGTTCTGAGTGCTCTCCTCTACTGTTGTGAGCCTCTGATCGCTTACCTCCGACACATCCAACAACTCGGAACAGTTCTGTCAACGATGCTTGCGCAAGATCTGCAGCATCAAATGGCCAGACCGAGTGTCCAACCTGCAGGGCCTGAAGAAGTGTGGCTTAGCCAGCATTGAGTGTACCCATCCAAAGCCAGCTCCGATGTACGGGACATGTTGTCCGTATGGAGGACAGCAGAATTCCAAAGATGCTGCTCTATGGACAACTGAAGGAGGGACAACGTGACCAAGGAAGGCCTCTCAAGAGATACAAAGACACCTTGAAGGCCAGCCTCAGAAGCTGCAACATCGACACTGCTTCCTGTGAAGATGTCGCCCTTGACAGGAACACAGTGGAAGCAACAGTGTGCCCAGGGTACAAAGACAGTTGAGCACAAGAGCAGCAGCTGCCATCCAGGAAAAGAGGAATCGGAGACAACGGGGCCCATCCTTGCAGGACTCCATTCCATGCAGCGTCTGTGGACGACTTTGTGCCTCAGGAATTGGTCTTCATTTCCACATGAGGACCCACATCAGCAGATGACCTGCCTGCCTACTCATCAGTCGGATACGACGGGAGAATCCATATTTAAGAATCGTCTCTCTCTTGCTGCTGAATATCCAGCTTTCCTAAACACTACAATGTCGATTTGCCTGTATTGACTTGCAGTCGAAATCAGGATGCTGCGTTATAAAGATTGTTCAGCTGGTTTTGGAGGCCAATAGGTGTTTTTAGAGAGCAGCGCGATATCAGTCTGCTGATAACAAGATGAGCAATTCAGTGAGACCAGGAATGAGCGATGCACCATGTTTTCCTTTCTGAATTATATCGTGATCTAATTCATTTATGACTACAGAAAAAGGACAAGGCTCTGCACAAAACACACACACTCACACACACACACACACACACACACACACACACACACACACACACACACACACACACACACACACACAGACAGACAGACAGAGTAAGAATGAGACACTGTTTATTTCATTCCTTTATTTGTTTATTTCTTTATTCATAGTTTCAAAATGGAACGAAGCAAAATTTAGAAAGAGAGGGGGTTAGTTACCGCCAAGGACATTGACAAAGCACAGGACAAGACACGATGCATTTCGACCTCTTGGGTCTTCTTCAGGCAAAACAACAGATCACATTTAACATTTAGGACAGTGCAAACAAAGAACGAAGAGTGACTTATCTGTTGTCCGTGTGGTAGGGAGAATGGCCGCCAGACAGAATTTGTGTATCTATTATTTCTTTATTCATTGATTTAGCTCTTTCTTTCTTTCTTTATTTGTGGTCGGTGTTTTGGTGACCTAGGTTCATGAGGGAAGCCATTCCCGTGTGGTAGGGAGAATGGCCGCCAGACAGAATTTGTTTATCTATATTTCTTTATTCATTGATTTAGCTCTTTCTTTCTTTCTTTATTTGCGGTCGGTGTTTTGGTGACCCAGGTTCATGAGGGAGGCCATTCTGCTGCCCTGGCTGTCCTGCGCTTTCAACACGGACTGCATGTGTGTGAAGAACTCCTGAAGCTCAGAAGCTGTGGCAGACGGAAGATGCCCCGCTACGGCACCTGCCACCGCTTCGAGCAGTCCAGCATAGGCATGATCTTCTCCAAGCTCTTTCTGGAGAACCGACCCATGCTGTATGTGCCCAGGGGCTCCGTGAGCGTCATGAGGAGCCATACCATGAAATGGTTCGAATCCGCCGAATCAGACTGATCCTCAAGTCTTCAGCCTGAAGTTGAAGACTTTTCTCCTCACCTCTCTCCCCCCCACCCCCCCCCCCACCCCCCCCCCCCCTGCCCCCTTTCCCCCTTACCCCACACCTCCATCTCCACCCCCACCCCCACCGCCACACACACACACACACACACACACACACACACACACACACACACACACACAAACCGTCCCCTTACTGCACACTGCTCACTGGATGGCCTATAACATCACGATACTGTCACGATCCGCCATGTACTGGTCGGCTTGTCACATCACGTGACTGTACAGGTTTGGTTGATCACGTCACGTGACTGTCACGATCCACCCTGTACAGGCTGGTTTATCACATCACGTGACTGTCACGACCCACCCTGTACAGGCTGGTTAATCACGTCACGTGACTGTCACGATCCACCCCGTACAGGTTGGTTTATCACATCACGTGACTGTCACGATCCACCCTGTACAGGTTGGTTTATCACATCACGTGACTATCACGATCCACCCTGTACAGGCTGGCTTATCACACCACGTGACTGTCACGACTCTCGGCTTATCACATCACGTGACTGTCGTGATGCGCATGATACGGGCTGCACACAGAAAGGGGTAACATGCGTGGTTTGGTGATATTTGAGATGGTGCTATTTTGAATTGGCCGGTGAGTGTGTGTGTGTGTGTGTGTGTGTGTGTGTGTGTGTGTGTGTTCTGTGATACCTGTCCGTGCCGCTGCAGTGCTATTTACGATCCCCCTGTCTCAGACAGTCTGTGTGGTTTCTGTTGTTGTGTCTCCAGTGTATATCCTCCTCACGGCACTCCTGGTCTTCTGTGTGTGTGTTTCGGGCATTGTGCATCCACATTTTCACATACCACCGCGTATGTACTTCCCTCGACAATCGAATCGCCAACAACGCACCTACCAATAACAAACGCACGCATGCGCACACGTGCGCAAGCACTCACACACACAGACACATACACACACACACACACACACACACACACACACACACAGCACACACATACACACACACTCACACACGCACGCATGCGCGTACGCATGCACACGCACACGCAAAACACACACACACACACACACACACACACACACACCACATATACAAACATACAAAACACACACACACACACACACACACACACACACACACACACACACACACTAACACACTAACACACACACACACGCACACACACACACTAACACTAACACTCGCACACACACACACACACACACACACACACACACACACACACACACACACACACACACAACGGAAGCACGCATCCATCCCCACCAAGAAAAAACACAAATACAAAGCGCCCAGCAACCTAAACCTAAAAAATCATCTCAGAGGAATTCAGTGAACTCTCGACGAAGAGGCAAACCATAGAGACCGAAAGAGACTCGAACGAGCAATGTGAAAGAGCATTCCAAACACACAGGGTACACGAGTTTCTGCGTGTCATTTTTTCTCCACCTTCCCACGTAATACCGAAGTGTTCATAGAATTGTCCGCCCTTTGTGATGAGATAAACGGCGCCGCAACTACAATTTGTTTTGCATCGTGGCTGTCTTATTTGTACGATTTTTTAAGATTGTATTGATTATAGCGCCCATCAAGATGGGCGTACCAACCAACCCAGTATGCTTCTTGCTAGATCGGTAGACGCTTGGTTCTATTCTCAGCAGAATTCTGCTCTGTTGAAGAGATGTTTGTATATATAGATAATAATTGCATGTGTGTTGGTATACAAGCTAGTGCCATGTTGTGCTGAAAAAAGGTAGGTGCTCACGGATCACTTTTGATCGTTCATAGTGTAGATATTGTTCCTTTTCTTATTCGTACGTGCTTATATTCACTTTTCAATTTTATACTTTTCATTTTTGTTGTTGTTGTTGTTTTTGCAGATGGTTTGATGGTGGATGGGGGGGGGGGGGGGGGGGGGGGGGGGGGGGGAAGACTCTTCTTATTCAATGTATCATCTCAAGTTTGGCGTGACTGGACTGGATTTCACATGCGCGCGCACACAAATACACACAAACACGCGCGCGCGCGGACACACACACACACACACACTCTCTCTCTCTCTCTCTCTCTCTCTCTCTCTGTCTCTCTCTTTCTCTCTCTATCTCTCTCACTCACACACACACACACATACACGCGCGCGCACACACACACACTCTCCACACACTCTCTCTCTCTCTCTCTCTCTCTCTCTCTCTCTCTCTCTCTCTCTCTCTCTGTCTTCCCACAGACGCTCTCTTTATCTCTGTCTGACTGTTCTCTCTCTCTCTCTCTCTCTCTCTCTCTCTCTCTCGCTCTCTCTCTCTCGTCTCTATCCCCTCCTCTACGGTGATTATTCTAAAGGTGCCGCTATTCTATGTCAATGCATTTCTGTATGTCTAAATGTTATTGTACATATTTGGTGTTATATACATTTTGATATTTTTCTGGATCTATGTACCTTTCGTTGTATTTTGTTCTTTTCGTTTATTTCTGTTCCTTTCCTTAATTCACCCATATCTCCATTACTCTGTCTGTCTGTCTGTCTGTCTGTCTGTCTGTGTCTCTCTCTCTCTCTCTCTCTCTCTCTCTCTCTCTCTCTCTCTCTCTCTCTCTCTGTTGTATTTTGTTCTCTTTTGTGTTTTTTGTCGTCCTTTTCTTCATTCACTACTTTAAGAGCTCAATCTCTGTCTGTCTTTCTTCTTTCCCTCTCTCTCACTCTCTCTCTCTCTCTCTTTTCTCTCTCTCTCTCTCTGTCTCTGTCTCTCTCTGTCTGTCTCTCTCTCTATCTATCTATCTATCTATATCTATATATATGCTTGTGTACATGCATGCGTGCTGTGCGTGCGTGCGTGTGCCTGCATACATGTGTGTGTGTGTGTGTGTGTGTGTGTGTGTGTGTGTGTGTGTGTGTGTGTGTGTTCGGTGTGTGCGCGTGCGTGCGTGCGTGCGTGCATGTGTATACCTATGTTCCCACCGGACGCTTCACCTCTATATACTCAAGTTGGTGTTGATAAGGGTACAAGTGCACTTGAAGAGTCTTTTCCATTGTATGACTCAGTTTGATGATGCTTGTGTGATTGTATCTGGAGACTTTGATGTCAGAACTTCCCATTTTTCTCTAGATATATTTATTAACAGCAGCGTACATTGGATTGGGTGTAATCGCCCTCTTGCTTTGAATCGTACTTTAGAACATCTCCAGGTTATGTACTTAACAGGTATGGTAAGTATTTTTGTTGAATATGCGTACGACGTTTGGTTTATGTATTCTCAAAGGAATGTGTAATGGTGACACTGATGGCAATTGTAGGAACATATCTAAAACAGGAAACAGTGTTAATGATTATTTCCTAGTTTCTAGGGATTTATTTACCATCCTTTTTTTTCTCCATCTAAATTGATTGCATCAGACAGGCTGTAGTCAGATCACTTACCCGTCGAGTTAACAAATCCATTTTTTCTTGAGGAGAACAACAACACAATGGGTATTCCTACACCGAAGGAACCGCAACAGTGTATTGAAAAATGTGTGTGGAACTGTGATTTTTTTAAAACGTCTATGTTAGTGGGATGCAGTCTAACGAAACGTTATCTTTGCTTGATCGTGCAATGAATTGGATTGATCGTTGTTGCAATGATGCCTTAAATATGTTTGATGAATATATAATTGAAAGCAAACTGGTCGTATTCAAAAGACAATTTACTTGACAAAGCGTGACAGAAGTGACTGGTATGATGAAGAATGCAAATTGTGAGCAAAGTAAAAGCGAGAAATCTGTTCTCAAACTTTAGGAATCATCTAAACGTAAGTATGGTCATAATTATTAAACAGTTGAAGGTTTGTTTAAGCATTCCAAGGGTCTACTAGAACCAAAAGAAACACGAAGTGCTGTGTCTTGGGATAATGATCAAGACTATTCTGAAGAAGATAAGAGTTGAAACGATGATTATGAATCCCTCTATATCAAGAAAAGAGGTACTGCTTGCAATGAGAAAGTTAAAGAGCAGGTTCAAATGGAAATGTTGGGAAAATGCTTAAATATGCAGGATCTTAGCTGTTGACGTTTTGGTAAAAAATTTGTTTGATGCATTGTTTGAAAAGGGTATTTTTATTCTTATAACCGGACTGATTCTATAGTACTTCCTTTATTCAACAAAAGCGATGTGAATAATCCTAGCAATTACACAGGCATTATCTTTGTGTGAAATGAAATTTATAGTGCAGATATGATTAGCAGACTTCAAGAATGGGTAGAAGAATATGATTTGACAGGTGAACACCGAAAGAGGAAACTCTACAGTTGGCCATATGTTTACATTGTTAGCGCTGATACGAAAACAGTTTTGCTTCAATCGTAATTTATGTTGCCTTTCTTGATGTTCAAAAGGCTTTTGATTCAATAGAAAGGAACTTGTTGTGGCCAGTCCTTCTGAAAAATGGAATCAAAGGCAAATTGTATCAATGTGTTCGTAGCATGTATATCAATGTAAAGGTTAGGGTCAGATGTGGTTGCCAGACTGACTGTGTTTACTGTACTCGTGGAGTGAAACATGATTATATGTACTGTACTCGTGGGGTGAAACAAGGTGATTTATGCAGTCCTGTTTTGTTTCTTTATGTATCTATAAATCAGCATTGGAAGTAGGTAGAGGTGAAAGACATGGTTCTACATTTACGCATGACTATTTTGAGTTCTTTATATTACTACTGGCTGATGATCTGGCGTATAGACTGAAACAGTTGTTGGTCTACAAACGCAGATAGTTTGTATCTTGCAGCGTCAGACTTGTTGTTTGAAGGTGAACATGTATAAAAGTAACATCGTTGTGTTAAGGAAAGGGGGGAGGGGTGGGGGTGGGGATCTGCCAGCGAAAATGGACTTGCAGGGGTACAGAGATGCTTGTTGTTAATGCTTATAAATACTTAGGAATCTACTGGACTCAGCTTAGCAGCATCTTGCAATAGCCTTTCGAGTAGAGCCAAACATGCATTAATATATAGCTTGCAATAACTGTTTAAAGTAAAACAATAGTTCTGTGCATGCGTTTCGACATTGTTTGACTCACAGATTCAGCCAAGTATGCAGTATGGTGCCGAGTTATGGAGGTTAAATAATACAGCATTGCAGTGCGAAAAGCTTCACTTATTTGGGCTAAAAAAATTCTTGCAAAACTGAATTGCGCACACTCATGACCTTGTATATGGAGAAAACGTATCTAATTCACGTAGATTCGGCCGTAAAATGTGTAAAGGTTTGGTTAGAATGAACAAGAATGCCTGAGAATATATTACCATAAAAGGCCTACCGTGTGTTGTTTGCTTTACATGAACGTGACAAAAGAAAACTGGGCCTCAAATGTTCGTTGTAGATCGTATACGTCTGGATTTGGTTTTGTCTGGTTGAATCAAAGCGTTAGTGCAACTGGTGATTTTCTCAGAATCTGTAAAGATGGTCTGGTTTCATGCAGGTGGCAGGAATGGAAATTTTCGTTGGAATAACTGCCGAAGATTTATCATTTACGAGTCCCCTTTGTGCTGTTTCTTGACGTTTTTTAAAACCGATCAAACTGTTAACATTGGATGGACACTTAAAGTATATAACGGCTAGATTCAGGCTTAGTATTTCTGAAATTGCCGAGCATTATGCGATTTATGTTTTGCGAGCAGTTGCTTGGGTGCAAAAGACCATTGTAATTAACTTGTAACCCCCTCCATGAAGGGCCATGGCCTAAATATGAATAAATCATCTCGAGTCTCCTCACTGCCTCTGTCTCTGTCTCTGACTCTCTCTCTCTATCTCTCTCTCTCTCTCTCTCTCTCTCTCTCTCTCTCTCTCGACCCTCAATGCATGTAGTGTTCCTTGCATACGTGTGCAACACTTTTCACCACGTATTAACTGAGTGTT
>JADBJO010018108.1:0-36063 GCA_016801955.1 Conus betulinus | reverse complement strand
GCCGAGGTGAATTTTCGTTATTTTATTTGTCTGTGCCTCAACGAAAGAAAGAGAGACCTAAGAGGTCGAAACGCATTGGTTGGTTAGTCTTGTGACTCGGTTGGAACGTTCTCTGGGCGTTCACAAACATTATTGCAGGGTTTGGGAAAAAGACAAGTTGTTTTGGCCCCAGTCTCCCACGTCTTGCTGAAACGCTCAGACAGAAAAACAAGCAGACACGAAAGTAAATACTTCGGCGATGAGTTCGGGAGTAGTTCAATGGCATTATTATGAACTGATCGCACTTAACCACTGGAATGCAAGGGCTCCGTGGCCATGCACCGCTCAGGTTAGAATCAGGCTTCATGAAGAAAAACAAAGGCTGAAGGCCCAACAACCACGAAGGCACAACAAGACTAAAGTCCCTTATTAAATATAACAAATCACTAAGCAAGAGTGGACTAGACTAGATCCTGAAAGTGTTTTAGTTTTTTCCTGCACCACATTAATTGCCAAGGGTGATTAGTCTTCTGTTAGGATCAAATACAATTCTATACATGAAAGGACACTCTCAAAATGCTGCCAGGCATATCCATTTTCCTATGAACTATTTATAAAATATTGCATAGAAACGGACCCTCGGATGATGAATTTCCACTACACACGCATCCAATATCCACTCGTAAATTCCTCTCACGGAAGCATGCTCACACCACTGCACTATGAGAGGCCCACCTCCACAACAAGAAGCATGTTCACACCACAAACACTAGTAACCATGTAACAACTTTTATTTTCAAAATATAAGAATGAAACCACATAGCAAACAACCAAGGGAACAGAGTATCACTGCACCATGAAAATTAGCAATCCAGAATGGATAAAGTTATAGTAATTAGCCTTACCTCAATTAATATGAAGGGATCCACAAGTACAAGGAGAAAAACTTGCCAATGCTGCTATGTGTTTGACAGAATGAAAAAATTGCAATTCAAGTATGGCAATGCACAATTATTTATAAAACTAAAACAAAAATGAATGTTTTTGTGGTTGTTCATCTGCAACTGTGATTGTCTGCTCGTTTGAAACAGTTTCTCTGATGAAAAAAAAATATGGAAGACTAAAAGGTACAAGTTTTAAATTGCAGACCACTTAAAAGGAATTGGCGGGCAGCACCCAATTTTGAAAAGTCAGTCCTGTCTGCTGTTTGATAATCTCAAAATCCTACGATTTCTGGACACCATGTGGGCAACATGCAGGGGAGACCAGTTGGTCAATGATGATAACAGAAACATTTTGCCACCAGAGCTTCCCTTGGAATTCCTGGATGTTCACTCTGAGAAGAGAGGATTTCCTTCTTCAACATATATGTCATTTCGTTCAGAAACGGAAGTGGTGCTAGTCTACTATGCCTGTCTTCCTCATCTTGTAATATCACCTCTCTGCAACTTTCCATTACAGGTTTTTCTTTCCACACCTGGCCCCATACATCAATACTTTTGTGGCTGATACGTGGTAGTTTAGTGTTTAATTAATGTCACATGTACATGGCCACTGTGTTCATGCCTGAACGGGTTGAAGTTGTTCTGGTGTAAGCAAGCATGCTGTGAACTTTCCAACACCATATCACACTCGGACTGTTACTCAGTTGGCCCAATTCAAAAACTGGGCCAATCACAGGCTGTTACTCTTAGTGCTAGTATGGCTGGCTTTTCTGCCTGTCTTCTGGGTAACCCTGTTTTGCAGAAGATCGGTAGTTCTTAACAAAAAACTTTTTTGTTGCCCCAAACAAATTTACCCGTATTAATCATTTCATATCCAAGGATTTCATATTAGGATTTGCACATTGGAGAGCAAGATAGAATAGCAAAACACTTAAAATCAAAGGAAAAACACATGAAAAACAAACAGGAACTTCAGGAACCACGTTCAAAGTCCAAAGTGAAAAAACAAACCCCACTGGACATCAGGGCATGAGGGAGGACACAGGTCTGCTATTCTCAACATGTTTGTACTGCAGTGATATCCATCAAAACAGGCAAAACTCCTCATCACAGTGAGAACTCTCACCGTGAGGTCTGCTTGTCCCCAACATGTTTTGTCTGCAAGAGTGATTATCCACATTCAAAACAGGCAAAAACTCTCATCACACACGTGAGAACCCAACTCTTCACCAGGTCTGTCTCTTCTAAACATGTTTCTCACGCCTGCAGTGATGCATGTGAATGCCCATCTAAATAAAATAAAACAAGGCCTAAAAACTCTCAAAAATCACAGTGAAGAAACCTCATCACAGAGTGAGAACTCTACCAGGTTCGCTGTTCTGTTCTAAACAGGTTGTTACGCCCTGCCAGTGGATATCCATCAAAACAGGAAACCCAGGCAAAACTTTCTCTCACAGTGAACTCCCACCAAGGGGGAACTCTACCAGGGTCTGCTATTTCTCACATGTTTTTGTACTGCTTCCGCCCCGTGATATCCACCGTTTACACTGAGAAGAAACACATAAAACCTCTAGATCAGTATGAAAGAACTCTCTGTTACTGGACATGTCATGGACACAATAATGGAAATGGTGCGGAATGCAATGAGGATTGGGGAGGGCGTGGGGTTAAAGGGGCAGACCCCGAAAAGCTGTGCAACAAAGTGAAACACAGACAGAGATAAATCCTTTAACACCAGGAAACAAAATTTCAATCATCAGACAGCACCGACCAGACATCAGAGGGAAACCAACAACACAACAAACAAAGCATACACAGAAAGACAAACACTATGAGAAGTCCCTCGTGAAGTCAATTCTGTTACTCTGTCGGGTTTGACTTTTGGACATTGAACTCCATTAAACAAATGCGGACACCAGCATTCAAGTACTGATAAAATTTGGAATATTGAAACAGCCTCAAAAATGAAATGGACATAAGCAGAAAACTAAATGAAACCAACAATCCTGTCAAAAGAATCAAATAAAAAAACAAACAAACAAAACCATGAAAAAACCCAAAACAAACACAAAAAAAAAACAACAAATTCCATCCCAAAAAAAAACAAAAAACCATTGAAAAAACAAAAACCACACAATAACCAAAAAAAAAAACACACCTCAGAATTCACCAAACAGCCTTTCAGAGAAAAAAACACAAAAAAGTCACCCCGTGAACACCAACAGTTTTTTGCTACAGCAATCAGTTGTGCTTGACTTGTCATGCAAAGGGAAAACCTATGACCCCTGTCGCCAACCCCGTCGGTAAGGGTATCCTTGTGACACTCGTTCTAGAAATGTCTGTCTGTCAGTTCCTGCAGCCTTTACACCTGTGAACGCCAGGGAGAAACATGTTGACACAGACAACGGACACAACAACAGGACCCTCCCCTGACCAGCTTTGGGGGCCCAACACAACAACAACATCTAGAATGTCACAGCCAAAAAAATTGTCTGTGCACAGGACGACAATCCCGCCACCACAGGATTGACAATCCCGCCACATCACACAGGATGACATCCCAGCCCCCACCCACCACCAACAGGCAGGATGACAATCCTCAGCCACACGGGATGATAATCCCGGCCACACCCACCAAGGGTGACAATCAGCCATCGGCTGGACACACCCCGGTCCCGGACCAGGATGGACAATCTCCCGGCCATACAGGATGAGACAATCTTGCCCACAGAGAATGACAATCCTGGCCACCACAGGTGGGCTGACAATCCCGGCCACACAGGAAGACAATCCTGGCCACACAGGAAGGACAATCCTGACCACAGATATGACATCCTGGCCACACAGGATTGTCCTGGGCCACAGAGGCTGACAATCCTGGCCACAGAGGCTGACATCCTGGCCCACAGCTGACCCTCTCTGGCCACCACGATCCCAACCCAGAAGTGACAGAAAATCATCTGGCCAACAGAGGCTGAGAATCCCTGGCCACAGAGGCCCAACATCATCAAGGACAGACAGGAATAGAATCAGGTGTCCCGAGGCTCTGTCCTGCCTACACCCCCAATTGTCCTCCCACTCCCACCCCACCCCCCTCTCCCCTCCTCCTCCCTTCCCCCCCCAGCATCCTGTTCCAACCCCACCCACCTACACCCCTGCTCCCCTCACCAATGTCCCTGAGTTTTTCTGCTGAGTGAAGACATGGGCGAATGCACCGCCCAGCTTGCAGCTGACAGGGAGCGGTGGGGAGAGGCTGGACTGAGGCTGGCTACACAGGGGCCACTGGACTCGCGCTGGCCAGACCCACCCAGGGTGGGGACCTCTGCTGGCCAGAGTACCACCCCCGGGTGGGGACCTCTGCTGGCCCCAGACCACCCAGGGTGGTGGACCCTCTGCTGGCCACTGGCCCACCCACCCAGGTGTGGAACCGTCTGCTGGCCACCAGACCACCCAGGTTGTTCCGGGACCTCTGCTGGTCAGGGGGGGGGGGGGGTACCACTCAAGGTCTGCTGGGGGGCGAATCCTCTGCTGGTCAGACCACCCAGGGTGGGGACCTGGGTCACTAGTGCCACCTGGCTGGTTCGGTTCCAGGGCCACAGCCCATTTTTTGGTTGGGGGGGTGGAAGGGGTGGGAAGGGGGGGGGCATGGGGGAACGGGAACTGCAACATGGGGGGGGGGCAACATGGCATGGGAGAAAGACCCCCGTTAAAGCGGAAGCATGGGGGGGGGGGGGGGCAATGGGGACAGACCCCTGGAAGTGAAAGATGGGTGCATTTCCTAAGCATAAAAGAAAGGTGGGTAAAAATAGGGTGGTAGCGGAACACGGGGCAATTTCAACAACAACAAAAAAGAATGTGTGTGTTGTTGTGTGTGGTGTTGGGTGGGGGTGGGGGGGGGGGTGGGGAGTGGGGGTGGTGGGGGTTGTCCCAGACCCCAGGCAAGCCACCCCCACCCCACTTTTCCTACTCACCTCCCCTCTCTACCGTCTCTGTCTAGGACTGCCAACCACCAGTCTAACTTGAAAGGAGATTCCCCGATGGGATACCCACACTAGTGACAGCTCACCATTTGGATTTTAACAGATCAAAAAACCCTTGGTGCATTTTATCTGCCACAAACCATCAGCGACCAGCTTCTAAATCACTACACTACAGTAACCAGGTGCGTCTGCTGATGTACCTCCCCTTCATATGTCGATGTGTTTTGTGCTGAAGCCACAACATGGCCAGCTGAAAGACCACATGGCCAGCAAAATGTTTCCAGTGCCTCACACATGTCATAAACCACTAGAGTATATAGACTGCAAAAGGCAGCTAAGCTTGTTCTAGGGCTACAGGTTCAGTCTATCCACCATCATGTGGGAGAGAAGAACTGAAGATATGCATATTACACACACCGCACAGTCAACCGGCGCCCTGTAGTTGTCAGCAAGTTTACCTTGTTTCTCAAGAATAGAGAATCGATATCCTTAATTCTTCCGCCATCATTAATCTTCCAAACAAGAACAAAACTTATGTCCTCTCGCTACCATCACCACACAACTTGTACCTCAGGAAATAAAGTATAAAAACACACAATCACAACAAGTACTGATCCAGAAATATGTGTTTGTTTGGGAGAGAAAGTGTTCCATCCACTCCTCGTTCACTACAACAAATGACAAACCAGTTCATGTTAACACTGGAACATGCCACGGAAATTTCAAAAACATCTGGTTAAAACTTCAAGTTATCAGTCAGGTTGGTGAATTGTAGCATATTTTACTGGAATAAGGGGAAAGAAAGATGCGAACTTTCAAATGACACCTGAAATAAACCCTATTATCAACTCTCATGACAGTTCGATTGAGATTTTTTTTGCATTTTGTATGAACTTTTCATAACCATTCTGGCATGTATTATTTCTTAACATAATAATATTTTTGTGATGAATGACGGCTACTATTTTTTTTGGTTATAGGCGATTACAATGGCTCGTTTAGATAAAAAAAAAAAATGTTGTTTTAAAAAATACCATACCATTCTGGCCTAGAAAAAACCGGACTGACATCGTTATCGAACATTCAGACAAGAACGAGAGAGGTCGACATCGGTGACCCAGTCGAAACATTCAAGGGAAAGAACGAAGAGAGCAAGACAGTTGGCACAATCACACACGAAAACTGACACATGGTGCACACAAACAAAAAACGCAAAAAAAAAAAAAAAAAAAAAAACCATTTGAGTGAAGAGAACTCAATGCAGCTGTTAGTAACTGGTCATGGTATGTTCTTTAATCTGTATATACACCACTTTCCGTTGATTCTTGTTTAAAGAATGTGCTTTAAATCAGTTAAATGTCTGTTGAACTGCATGGGAAGCAGAACCCCTTATCTTGCATCAGACACGGGTCAACGAAACAATAATACATATCAGATGGAACATACTATACATATACCATTTCATTGGATGCCTTGGAGTGAGGCCAACAAAAACCGCTGCCACAAAAAACCGGAACAAAAAACAAATCAAGGAAAGAAATCACAACATCAAAATGTCGCTGGTTTACATCAGAATAGCGTATATGTTATCTGAAAAAAAAAAAAAAATCACCCATCCAGCAGAGAGCAACCACAGTAACAACAGATTACTTTTCAACAACAAAAGTTTTCAGGAAATACATTTTTCAGATATGAGAACCCACCCTAAACCCCACCCCCGACTTTAAACCCCATTATAACTGGAGTCAGATAATAATTGACCAAAGGTGTGTTCTCGGAAAGGCAATCTTTATAAGAGGAGATTACATTGAAAATCACCGGGACAGCAAGTCGGGGGGGGGTGTTTACCTTTCGCACACAGAAGTCCACGGAAAGGAATTCTACCGTGTAGCATGTTTCTTAACATTTGTTTAGCAGAGACCTGTGTTTTGTTTTTTCTCTTTCGAAAACACTTTTTCCAGAACACATTTACATTCAAACTCTAAACAATCAAGCATAATGCGAGGAGCCAAAAACAACTGTACTGGTACCAGAAAAAACAAGTCCTTGTTAATTAAGCAAAACGAAAGGCCAGCAAGCATTTACTTTGAGTCACAGAACACTTTAAAAGAATTTTTTAAAGACAAATAATGTATATATCATACAGACAATATGTGAACAATAGACATGCATGTTGTCCCAGCTATGCCAACTACATTATGCGCATTATTTACTTGTTTCTCTTCTTTTTTTTTTCGTTTATTTGGAATCAACTACTACCAAATCAAAAACTTGTTTTGTTAATTCAGTTTGATTAGTAGTCTTCGGTACATTCTTAATGATAAAAGGAGTTTATCTTACTCTATGAAAGTGTTCTAGAAATGGACGACTTTTCATGGTTGTACGTAAGCCAGTATATCGGAAGATGGAATTAATTTATGGAAGAATTCCATTATTTTAAAAATTTACCTTGGAATAGTATTTTCAGAGGGTGTTTCTGAGCAGTTATAAAATGCAGTTATAAAAGGAGTTCAGGGAGTACATATTCAATTAAAAGCATTATCAAGAATCATTTCAGGGTAAAAATTCACGTGATATGTGTAAAGGTGACCTTTTTCCCTTTCACAACTATTTGCTGGGGATTGAATGCATTTCTACACATAAAAACGAATATAACATTTCATACAAAAATAGTCTTTTCTAAAAAATATATGGGGTGGGTTATCATTAAACACTAGGGGACCAATATATAAAATTTCGACATTCTGGACAAACAATGTATCGTTGGTTATCAACAAAAGTGTGCTCAGAACATTCGAATATAATGCACTAACTGCTGTATTTGTTGGATCAAGTAAAACGTCAGGGGAACCTACTGGTAGAGTCTGGCAGTCTTCAAGGACAATTGTTCCATCATTTCCAACCGGGCCGTGGGTTCTGTATCGTCCATAGCTTTACATAATGAAAAACAATCTACAAGGGTAGATCTATCATTTTTGTAGAAAAACGGATTCAAAAAACACATTTCAATACCAAGATGTCAATGAGGACAGGCAAAATAGCACTTGTTGTCTTGAATAAAACAAAACAACTTTTACTGTCATGGTGTAAACAAATTTGAGCTGCGGTTTCTTATTTTCCAAGTGAAACTATATTACATACGGGGACCGCTTAGAGGCTGTAAGCCACGGACTACAGAAGAGGGAAGAAATGGAATGGCAAAATCTCTAGCCTGACACTTCCGACCTAGGGCAGGAATGGCTGGGGCGGGATGGCGGAGAGCAGAAAACCATGAACCTTATACTTGAATTTTTCATTAGGCCAGGTGTCCAGGGGGGTGCACTTTATTGGCCCCTGGTGGGGTGCAGAGCAATGCCTTGGTTGGGGGCAACCGCCCCCCAAGAAGCGGAAGAAAATTGACCTTGCCAAGACACACTTTTGTGGCCTCTCCTTGAAAAAACAAAGTGTCAATAATTAACTTCTATACAAAAAGAGACTCCAAATATAACCAAATAGGACTTACATACAGCTAAATATCACACTGAAAATGTATGCCAAGTCTAGGACTTAGAAATACAATCTTAAATTCAGTCACCAGTCAAAGCAAAATAGGATGGAATGTATGGACTCACACCCTGATGATTGGTGTGACACTGAGCATGTGATGAGATAGTGGCCAAATTTCAATCACTTAATTAACTTAAAGTTCAAGGAATGAGAGCTTGATTCTGTGGGGTTCGTGTGTTTGTTTTTTTTTCTCTGTCACGGCCACTTCCAGTCGAACGTACCTTAGACTGGTTTTCTGTGTAAATATCAGCTGAGAGGTCAATGTAGCTGCACTAGCCACTGGATTGGAACAACAACTGAGGCAAAGCCAATATCAGAAGCTTGCACGTGGTGGCAAAGTCTTCAATAGAAAAACAGGGCTGGCCTGGTGGTGGCACTGGGGGGCGCAGGTGGTCCAGAGGTCGCTGGTAATGGGTGTTCTGAACAATGACAAAAAAGTCAATGGTAAGAGTTTGAGTATATTTTCAGCGCATTCATCTAATCCACACACGTCAATTCAATCTCCTTGGGAATTGCCACTTTCGATCGACCTCTTTTAACGCACTGGCTTAACCCGTAAGAAAGGGGACAGTCATTAAGTATGCACCAGTAGCAGCACCCACTTCATTGTTATCATGAAGCCATTTTCGTTGAAGAACAGAGATTCTGGTTCATTCCATCTATCCACACATTCATTTCTCACCAGTTGAGTTTTTCTTCAGGTCATTGATGATAGACCGCGAATCCAGCCAGTATGGTTTCGTCGAGGGATTACGAATCAAGCTCCCTTTTGAAAGTAAGATTTTAAATCGATTCAGACTGATCACCTGTGTATTATGCTATGACCAGGCCTAGCGGTGATTTCAAATACAAAGAGACGCGAGACTGTGCGTCATGCTAGATAGGAATACGTAGAAACTGCACGCTCCCCTTCGTGCTGTGACAAATATGGAACAGCACGATTGCGATAGGCTTAAAAAAAACAAAAAACAAAGCAACACGTGGCCGTGGAAAACAGGATAGTAAAAGATTCTGCAGGAAAATACATAGTGACCCCCCCCCCGTGCCGAAACACCTGGAGGAATCAGAACACGGGACCGGGCACACCTTGAGAAAACTCAAATAAACATAAAAGAAGAAAAAAGGAAAAATTGTGTCTACATAGCTGAGAGTCCATTCAAATAGCTGAAGGGAAATCTCCATACCAATACGGAGGGTTCTCCCACCCCTTTGGAAAACTGAACTCCATGTTCCGTTCAGACCCTCACTCCCACAAGGCAATGTTCATCACGCCAGATCTGGCTAGGGCTACCCTAGCGCCTCAGCTGGTCAAGGCGCTGTGCGGCTCTTTCCGAGCGATCTGAAAGCTCACTGTTCAGCTCACTGTCACGCAGGAACCGGCATGAGAGGCACAGGACGTGGAGTACAAGGAAGCGTGAAGAGGGGGGCCGGTAGCAAGGCTCTTGTCGTATCAAAAGTACACAGGAGACATTTTCATGCCACAGCCCATCTTTGGTTCATTCATCACGACCTCTGTCGGCATCTTTGGGGCCGCGAATCAGCATCCGGCGCGGAACTAGGAGATCACGCAATCCTAGCCTGCACAAAGGACAGAGAACTGACTGCAGGTCGACGCATCTACTGCTGGCAATGAGGGCACGTGTGATGGGTACATGTGAATCCCTTTCCTACTGTTCATTCCATACCCAATCAGCGTCATCAGTGTGAAGGTCACTATACCTTAGTTACTGTCCTTATTATTTATTTATTTTTTTGTTTGAGATGCAGTGATTTCTCCTCCAGCACAAAACAGAAAGAGTCTGCAGATGCAGACGGATTGGTCTGAGGTGGGTTTTGAGAGTCCAGAAGTTGTTTATTCTCTCACAGTTTGATGAAGAAATAATTTAATCAATCAAAAAAGATTGATTCTTGTGATTATTTTTATGTGTTTTTATGCTTGACAGTTCCTTAACACATTATGCCTGTTTTTTTTTTTCTTATCGGCATCTGAAAATACATGTGCCGGTAATCTCTCTCTCTCTCGCCTCTTGCTCTTATTTTCTATCACATGTTTACATGATTACACACTACATGCAAACAAAGCTCTTCCCCCATTATTTCTAAGTTATTATTGTGTGAACTCTCTCACTTGAATAATTGAGCATGACGAGGTACCCAACGTCCTGAGGGGAAAACTAAAAAAAAAAGACAAGTGCAAAAAAGGCTATATATGAGGCAGTTTCACTAAGGGTGATCTTGCCCCATCTGTTGCAGTGTGGTTTGTGTGTCAAGTCAAGGGAAAAGGGAATTAATTCAAGGGAAAAAAGCAAAAAAAAAGTAGAGGACTAGTCGAGGAATTTCATCCTGGTTTTACATGATTTTTGCAGGGTTAGGGCCCCACTAGGCAATTACAAAATACGAGTCAAGTTTTGTTCCACTTCTCTCTCGGTTACTGAAGTAGACTAAACATTCTAAACCTCACTCGAAATCCACGCCCTTCCCGAAAGGAATCAAAATTAAAGGAGGGGGATAAGCCCCGAAAGGAGAGAAAGAATGGGGAGGAAAAGGAACACACACATCTCGTATAAATATGCTTTTCCCTTTTGTGATGTATAGTCGAGAGGGCAACACACAGATTATTCCGTTTCTCTTCGTGCAAGACCAAGTGAAAAAAAACACCAATTCTAACAAAAAACTTGTGCAGTAGTGGAGCCAAACCCTATCTGGGACTGTCGCGTGGGAGGAAAAGGGAGTAAGAAGAACAAACCAACCCGCACATAGTTATGTACAAGGACAAAACCAGCAAAAGCCACAACCTCATGCTAAATATGTACTTAGATCTATCTCTTGGGGCATACACAGACTCTAAATATTTTTCCCTATCGCCTCCATTTAAGGACGAGTCCAGTGTTGTGGCAGGATCCTGAGGTTTTCTGACTTTTGGATTGCCCTACAGCACGTTTACTACGGCTTGGGCTAAGAACAGTAAATATTTTTTAATTACTCCTTGTCCAGTGCATTACCAGACGTTGGTTTTCAGCAGACTCTGCAATTTTCCTGATACCACACTGACACTTTGTTTCTTGTCCTTCACACAGTCTGATGATACGCGAAGCACTTAAGGTAAGTTTTTTCTAGTCAGTTATTTTTTGTCCAGCCTCGTCTCAGTATGTTTTCAGTAATGGTGCGTGCCAGGCCCTCCAAGAGACACAATTTACAATCTCTATTACTCGTCTTGCTCAGGACTGACACTCACAAGATACCACCCGTCTCAAGATGTCTTTGGTCCTTAGGTTGAAAGATCTAATGTTTCTCGGCTATTGGTTCTTCTTACGTGTATTGGTTTTTTCTTTCTTTCTGCTTCTGCACAGGCTGCTTGCTCCATACTCCGGCTGGACCACTACCTTGCTCGGAAAGCCCTGAGTAATCACGTCAATCTGGCATAGGCAACAAGCACACCTTTATCCCCATGAATGTTTTCATCAATCACGGGAAGGCAGTCATTGTTGTTAAGCAGAGAAGTACATGTTTCCAAAGCGCACCTTCCAGCCCCATTTATTCCAATCTCAGGGGAAAAAGTCAAAATACAAGGAAAAAAGTATATTCAAGACAATTGTAAGAAGAGGAAGTTGACAGGGCTTGTTGTCAAAGTGTGCATGGATGTTATGTTTCATGGGCTGTCTCCACACATATTAATAACACAGACAAACTGGCCTGTCCTTTTTCCTCCCGCATATACGATTGGTGGGATGCGACTGTTGTATTGATGAATGCGAGTGTGTAACGTGTAGTGACACGTACGCAGGTCTATGCCAGTGCTTGCATTCAGCATCCTCTCAGAATCCTTTTATCTACGCCGTAATCTATGTATATTCCACCTGACTGTATGGGAAAATGGAAATCACTACCGATACCTCACTCGTTTAGGGACTCTGCAAAAGACTCGTATCTTCACTGGGTCCTTATTATTGAAGTACCGCAGGAGGAGATAAACAGCAGGGGGAGAGTATTCTAGAAAAACCCGCAAATCCCCACCAACGACGCCAGCCCAAGCTTACGAGAGTCGAGTCCGGTTTTGTTTTGTTTTTGCCGGTGTTTTTTGTTGTACCATCTACCACGAGACGATTTTCTGGCCGTGAAAATTGGTTGTGGTCCAGGCTCTCCAACCAATAATAAAGGCAGGCAGACTCTCTACAACAATTCCTCATGTCCACTATATTTCTCGTCAGAGTTAAAGGTATCCGACGACGTCTGTTGCCTTCCCCGTCGTCCTCACACACCAACATCATTCAGGTTGTCCCTTTCCTCCACATGCATTATCCACTGAGAGCTCCTCACATAAGAATGTACCAGAGACAGCCGAAGGCCCTAAGTAAGTCCAGAGGCATCCCTCCATGAGAGAGAGGGCCTAGAGCTTAGCGGACCAAAAAACACTGTGGTCCACTGCTGTTCACCTGGCCTTCGCCTTCTTCATCCATCGTTCCCCACATTTCAAACACGGCCGCCCCGTATTTTTAAAACCTGTTTACTGTATAAACAACATATCTGGTCTTAAACGAATTCAATCGAAGGTCATTAAAAAGCTGGAGCACACTGAAACCCTTCTCTGCAGTTTCAGCCATGGGGATCTCAGTGTGCTGGAAACATTTATCACCGACTGTCAGATCCACACCTGTCAGAGCTGATATGTGCCACGATGTGTTGGTGTTGGTGATTTACTATTCACATCACACATTGCACACCTTGTGCCTCTCATCACCTGTGAACTGTCTAATTTGCCAGCGGCCTTACCTGTCTGTTGGCAGCTTCACCCTTGACGTTCACGTTTCCGTACACAGGACCTGTTGTCACAGACAGTGTGTGTGTCACCGTCATAAACCACAGCAGGAAGAAAGAGTGAAAGAGAGAACCAGACAGTTGAAGAACTAACCACAAACGCTTGGGGTTTATTTTCTTTCAATTAGAATTTTCAACACTTGCTTCCCACTCTTTCCCACCCACTCCTCTGCCCCTTCCCTACATGTCCTTCCCATCTTCTCTCTCCCCCCATTCCCTCTCTCCCTCCCCCTTCCAGTTTTTCTGTCTGGTCTCCAGCCTCCTACATCATACATACAGTGCAAATAACAGAAACACAGCATTTCAAAACCTACTTGCGCGCACACACACACACACGCACATACACACATTCTCTCTCTCTCTGACACACTCACATACATACACACTCATAAATTCTTCCCTCCTCCCCTTCCATCTCTTTCTCTCTTCCTCACACACACACACACACACACACACACACACACACACACACAATGAATGCCATCTACTCACATAATCATAACAAACATACCAATGCCATCTACTCACATAATCATAACAAACATACCAATGCCATCTACTCACATAATCATAACAAACATACCAATGCCATCTACTCACATAATCATAACAAACATACCAATGCCATCTACTCACAAAATCAAAACAAACATACCAATAAACACAATAATCTTACATTAGTCAGAACAATAATACAAACCACATAGTCTTCCACACAAATGTACAGGATGATAGAATCAAAGTAAAACAATTGCAAAACAAAAAAAAAAGGGAAAAACTGGATTTGAGACAGCCATTGTGGCATCCAAGAGAGAACAGTCAGCTGTCAACATCATCAAGGCAAAGAGCAAACCATGCAAAGGGAAGCCAAAGACCAGAGTCAACAGGTTTGACAGAGACACAACACAGACCTCGCACCAGCTGACAATCAATGCCTGGGGTCCTATGCTTCATTCCATAATGCAGATGTGGAGGGCTACTTTGTCGCAAAGTCAGTTCTTCTTTAGAGTTAAGGTCACTATGGAGGGGTGTGTTGGGGAGGGGGGAGGGAGGGGAAGCAGAGGGGGCAGAGAAGGCATATCAGGGCTCATCACCCTGTCCTGGTAAAATTCCTTAGTTGTTAAAAAGAATTTTTTAAAAAAAAAAAGCAATACTTTTTCTTACAATACAGCAAAAATTGCTTTAAAATCTTTCTTTTAAGAAATCTAAAACCACATGAGAAACGTTTCTTTCCTTCAGGAACTCAACAATCACATCTGGTGGAATATTTCTGAACAGGTTTATCATGGTGTCTGCGGTACAAATGTGAAACCTTGTCACAAAATGGTGTGCAAAGTGATAGGTATCACTTCATGTTTACTCTCTCTCTCAGACTACATCTGTCTCATTACTGTTATGATACATCACTCATCTGTTGTGTTGCTTTCAGTTTATATGAGAATAGTATAAGATTTTGTTATTGGTATATTTGTCTTACTTGATGTTACTTTTGACTTGTTATTTAAACATTTTGTTTCTGTTCTTCTTCCTTTTGCCCTATACCTGAGTAAAAAAAAAAGTATTGTATGCTTATTTAATTATCCCGTTGAACAAAAATTTGTTTTGGCTCATTCCTTCATTCGTCCACTCTTTTTCAATTTCTCTCTCTCTCTCTCTCTTCCTTCTCCTTCTCCTCCCCCCTCTCTCTCTCTCTCATACTCTTCTCCCCCTCCATCTCTCTCCTTTTCTCTCTGACACCAATTTTATTTGTTGTTTATTGGGAAAATGTATGTGGTGCAATAGGGTAGTCATTTTATAAACAGTTTAAACCTTTATGCTATCCACCCAGGGCTTCTGTGGTCTGTCTCTGGGGGTGTCCACTAAACCTTTATGCTATCCACCCCCAGGGCTTCTGTGGTCTGTCTCTGGGGTGTCCACCTCCAACTGCTCCTGGCAGGGCAATCTTTCCACTGTATCATGGAGTCGAGACAAGATACAACGCACACCAGCTTAGGAGAGCTCAAGGCATTTGTTCTTTGCAAGAAGAGGTTCTGTCTGCTAAAGTATTTGTTGGCTTGCTGACTGACTTACTACATTCCTCCCCATGAGATGCCCAGACTCTGTGGCATTTATGGTCTACTGTCTGGATGCCTGGTTCCAGATCTGCTGTCAGTTTTCAGCCTCGAGTTTGCAGAGGATGGATGGATGGCACCAGAGAACTGTACAGTGTTAGATCCAACAAGACGGTGATAAATCTGGATTCCCTAAAAGTGTGGGAGTCTTGCCCAGGCAGATACAGACAGGGTCAGCCTCCAGTCTTGTCCAGGCAGATACAGACAGGGTCAGCCTCCAGTCTTGTCCAGGCAGATACAGACAGGGTCAGCCTCCAGTCTTGTCCGGCAGATACAGACAGGGTCACCCTGGAGTCTTGTCCAGGCAGACACAGACAGGGTCAGCCTCCAATCTTGTCCGGGCAGACACAGACAGGGTCAGCCTCTTCATGACCTCCATTGGTCAGGTGCCATCTTTTTTAGGACAAGACCCAGGGTGCACTTCTTCTCCTGTCTGTTCAGCACATTGCAGGCTGATCAATGAATGTCATCTGGAGCCTTTGTCGTACAACTGGCTGTTCTCTGAGCTGACCTCCACTCTGTGCACACAAGAAGCTTTTACAGTCTGTCGGTGAACTCTTGGAGGGCTGCTTTGGTTCTTCCCAAAGGACTCATGCCTCAGTTGAACGCTGGTGTGTCACAGAGATCTGCTTTCAAAAGCTGGATACGATATTGCTCAAATCCAGAGCAGTGTCCCTAATGATATTCTCTGCACTGACTGTGAACAAAATCAGAGGGGCAGACAGCCATCATTCACTCCCACTGTTGGTCAGGTGAACTGAGATCGTTATTCAGAACAGCAGCGTTGTTTCTTTGTTTGTTGCCGTCTCGTCTTTTGTGTCACTTCAGTGGCATTAGCAACGAGCCAATCATTCCCGCTTCCATCCAAAGCCTCTACCTGGTGCCCTGTTTGCAGCCCAGTACCAAAAATCCTCCCCGGAGCAGTCAGCGTCAATAGTCATAAGGCAACTCACCAGAGGAGACACTGCACTGCTGCTGAGTCACGTCAGCGACGGACAGCAGTGCCAGTTCTGATCCCACATGCAAAGGACACCACCCACAAACCCTGCTACTGATGACAATCGTTGCTTGGTCACAAAGCCAGTTTGAGTGAGTATCCCCTCTGGAGGGCGCCACCATATGCAACCAAACTTACCAATACTAGTGACCTCAACATGACCTCATCAAGGCCATGAACCTGGAGAGGAAATCAAATCAAGATCACCACAGAGCAGGGTATGATTGGTCACAGAATTTGACACTTTTTTTCCATGCTGATCGATAAGGATGAGGATGATGAGCATGAGCTGTGGCGTTCCATTCTGGTCTAAGATTGCATGACAGTACCTAAACTCTTCTTTCCTCTCATAGTAACCCTTGGTGTCCACCAGGCCCACGAGACACAGACATCTGCAGTGTAGATCAGCAAATTTTTTAAACACTACTTTTGGAGACACATCCATTAGATCGATGAAACTCAACTGTGTGGCTCCAGTCTTACTCATAGCAAACTCAAATCCTTGTAGCAGCTAGTCGGGCTCCGAGAAAATTGAACCCATGACCTCCCAGCCTGGAATCCACGATGCTAACAACTGCACCATGGCAGCCGGTGCTTTGGCTGCCTCTTTGTAATGTGCTGGTGTTGGCTGTTCTCTTCATGCTGACTGTTGTCCCTCATAGTGCCTTTCTCTGCATCCTCCACCCCACTGCCTCTGTCCTTTGCATTGCTATTGCATTGTGGTTCACTACCTTTCTTTTTTCACCTTTCATTTCATTTCACTGCCTATTTCAATTCCTACTCAAGGAAAGACCTGGATGTCAAAAAGCACATCACTGCTTATCTGTTATAAATCAAGAATTTTATCTAATGTGCTCTCTCCCTCTCTCACTGTCTCTCTCTCTGTTCCCCCCCCCCCCCCCCCCCCCCCCTTTGTTCTTCACCAGCACTCACCATCAGCCTTTGACAGTTGGGGCATGTACTGATCAAAGTGGATTATGACCAACTGGTCTGTCTTACACCCTACCCTGCTACCCACAAACACACACACACACACACACACATCCCTCCCTTCCCTCTATCACCTGTCTCTGTCTCCAACCTCATAAGAGTTACTTACCTTCAACAGTGTCCTCCCCTTGCAGACTCTTCCCACTGTCCTTCACCTTCCTGTCACCAGCTGGGGGTACAGGAGACAGGGTCGGGCTCTGATGCCCTTTTTTCTCTTCGTTTTGTCCACAACGGCATACAAATTATCTGGCCCTTCGCTGTTGGAGCCAGCCACCATTCTGTCTGCTGACTCCGCCATTCTGGGCTTCTGTACTGCAGCATAGTCTCCCTTGGGTGCTGAGTCACTAACTTTTGCTGGCTGAATGCCTCGATCGGCACTGCGGACATTGACGTAGACATCTTGGTCGTTGAGATCACTGCTAACTGGGCAACGTTCGTCCACATCAGAAAGGAGAGGCTGTTCCGCAGTGGAGGGGGAGTGGGTGGAGTGGGAGGCGGGGAGTCTGTTCCCTCCCTCTCTCCCATTTTCTGCTTTGTTGTACCCCACTGAGCAGTGTGGTGCATGACAAGAGAACACACATAGAGAGAACATCGCGTAACACAAACTGACAAAGAACTAAATGAAAGAGTGAGACAAACAAGAAGTGACAAAGCATGCTACGGTAACATGAATATAAAGAGTAAATAGGCATCATGCAAGACCGAATGCAGAGATACATTCATAACTACAGCATCAGCAAATCAAGACTTGTGTATACTTCTGTACATACAGACATGGAACTGAATTGACATCATCTGCAAGGTTGCCAAGAAAAAAAAAAAAAAAAGACACAAATGGCGTATCAATATGCAATTAGAAGGGCATACCTCTGTTTGCTCAAGGACAGATCTCTGCCAAGGTCAAACAGATCCTTGATCAGCCCTTCGAGCCAGTCGAGAAGTGAAAACACAAATTTTACTTTTTCCCCATACAGGAAGTAATAGACAGTTGAAACTGAAAGACTTACTTCCCATGGTCCCCCCCCCCCCCAGGTCCCCACCCCCTGCCCATGGACAAGAAAAATGTGAAATTTAAATGTTTAAATCATTAAAGAGTTTTTGGTATTTCAAGAAAATATATCACCCAACAGACAGCAATCAAGTGGTCATGGCAATTTAATAGTGTCAGAGCTCAATGGAGAATGTGTAAAACAACACTGCTGGAACAAAAGCCGGCGACCCAGATGTGCACCATGAACCCCCATGAAAAGTTAATGGGTGTGCTCCTCGAAGACATTACATCTTCACACTAATTTCTTTCAAATCTGTTCAGGGTATTTTCTGTGTGACAAAATTAGAAATAATGTCTCTGAGTAATCTTAGATCACCCACTTTGGTCAGATACACACCTAAGCATGACAGACATGGAAGAGGGAAAGATATCCAACGGCCATGGATGAATGCATAACGGACATGGAGGCGGGAAAAAAATCTCCTGGAGTGGAGGGAGGAGGAGAGGAACAAGCAGTGGAGGTGGGGGGAAGGACAGAGCACAAACAGAGGGGAGGTGGGGGAGGACTGAGCACTAGCAGAGCAGAGGTTGGGGGGGGGGGGGGGGGGAGGACAGAGCACAAGCAGAGCGGAGGGGGGGGGGGGGGGACAGAGCACAAGCACAGCAAACTGATGGGCAATGCACAAAGCCAACAAGAAATGAAGAGGTCCAACATAACAAAGAGGTCCAACATAACATGGAGGGAGACCAGGGAATAATCCAGCCAGCACAGTGCACAGATCAAGCTCTTTTGTGATTATTGCTCAGCTGACAACTGTGGCCAGATCAGGACTGAGACAGCAGAGAGAGAGAGAGAGATGAGAGAGAGAGAGAGGAGAGAGAGAGAGAGAGAGAGAGGAGACAGAGAGAGAGAGAGAGAGAGGAGAGACAGAGAGAGAGAGAGAGAGAGAGAGAGAGAGAGACAGAGAGAGAGAGAGAGAGAGGAGGAGAGAGAGAGAGAGAGAGAGAGAGAGAGAGAGAGAGAGAGAGAGAGAGAGAGAGAGAGAGAGAGAGAGAGAGAGAGAGAGAGAGAGAGAGAGAGAGAGAGAGAGAGAGAGGGGAGAGACAGAGAGAGAGAGAGAGAGGGGGGGAGAGACAGAGAGAGAGAGAGAGAGAGAGAGAGGGGAGAGAGAGAGAGAGAGAGAGAGGATCAGGTAGAATGCAAAGAGTTTCTTCCACAACATTTCATGCATGGCAAACATCAGTACCTGGCTATGCCCCTCCCTCTCCCTCCCCCTGTCCTCCACATCTCTACTGCCCTAACCAACACATATACATCACTGTACAGCAGGGAGTCTCTACTGCCCTGACCAACACGTACACAGCACTGTACAGCAGAGGGAGCCTCTACTGCCCTAACCAACACACACACAGCACTGTACAGCAGCAGGGAACCTCTACTGCCCTAACCAACACACACAGCACTGTACAGCAGAGGGAGCCTCTACTGCCCTGACCAACACACACAGCACTGTACATCAGAGGGAGCCTCTACTGCCCTAACCAACACATACACAGCACTGTACAGCAGGGAGCCTCTACTGCCCTGACCAACACACACAGCACTGTACAGCAGGGAGCCTCTACTGCCCTGGCCAAACACATACAGAACTGTACAGCAGGGAGCCCTCTACTGCCCTGGCCAACACACACAGCACTGTACAGCAGGAAGCCTCTACTGCCCTGACCAACACACACAGCACTGTACAGCAGAGGGAGCCTCTACTGCCCTGACCAACACATACAGCATTGTACAGCAGAGGGAGCCTCTACTGCCCTGACCAACACACACAGCATTGTACAGCAGAGGCAGCTTCTACTGCCATGACCAACACATACAGAACTGTACAGCAGGCAGCCTCTACTGCCCTAACCAACACACATACACAGCACTGTACAGCAGGGAGCCTCTACTGCCCTGACCAACACACACAGCACTGTACAGCAGGGAGCCTCTACTGCCCTGGCCAACACATACAGAACTGTACAGCAGGGAGCCTCTACTGCCCTGGCCAACACACACAGCACTGTACAGCAGGAAGCCTCTACTGCCCTGACCAACACACACAGCACTGTACAGCAGAGGGAGCCTCTACTGCCCTGACCAACACATACAGCATTGTACAGCAGAGGGAGCCTCTACTGCCCTGACCAACACACACACAGCATTGTACAGCAGAGGCAGCCTCTACTGCCATGACCAACACATACAGAACTGTACAGCAGGCAGCCTCTACTGCCCTGGCAACACATACAGAACTGTACAGCAGGGAGCCTCTACTGCCCTGACCAACACACACAGCACTGTACAGCAGGGAGTCTCTACTGCCCTGACCAACACACACACAGCACTGTACAGCAGGGAGCTTCTACTGCCCTGACTAACACACACAGCACTGTACAGCAGAGGGAGCCTCTACTGCCCTGACCAACACACACAGCACTGTACAGCAGGGAGCCTCTACTGCCATGACCAACACACACAGCACTGTACAGCAGGGAGCCTCTACTGCCCTGACCAACACACACACAGCACTGTACAGCAGGGAGCATCTACTGCCCTGACCAACACACATACACAGCACTGTACAGCAGCAGGGAGCCTCTACCGCCCTGACCAACACACATACACAGCACTGTACAGCAGGGAGCCTCTACTGCCCTGACCAACACACACACAGCACTGTACAGCAGGGAGCCTCTACTGCCATGACCAACACACACAGCACTGTACAGCAGGGAGCCTCTACTGCCCTTACCAACACATACAGCACTGTACAGCAGGGAGCCTCTACTGCCCTGACCAACACACACACAGCACTGTACAGCAGGGAGCCTCTACTGCCCTGACCAACACACACACAGCACTGTACAGCAGGGAGCCTCTACTGCCCTGACCAACACACACAGCACTGTACAGCAGCAGGGAGCCTATACTGCCCTGGCCAACACATACACAAACACTGTACAGCAGCAGGGAGCCTCTACCGCCCTGACCAACACATACACAGAACTGTACAGCAGGGAGCCTCTACTGCCCTGGCCAACACATACACAGCACTGTACATGAGGGAGCCTCTACTGCCCGACCAACACACACAGCACTGTACAGCAGAGGGATTCTCTACCGCCCTGACCAACACATACACAGCACTGTACAGCAGCAGCAGGGAGCCTATGGATGCAGATGAACAGATAAGACAGCAACCTCCAGCCTCATTACTCCCCTCCCCCTTCCCTTCCTCCATCAGCACATGCAAGTGCACTCAGAAGACATAGGGACAGGGGTCAGAAACACTCAGGCCAACTCACCAGCGTTGAACACAGGGCTTTTGTCCGACTCTGTAACAACAACACAATGATCTGATCGTCCGTGACTGGTCAGTATTCACACACACACACACACGCACACCCACACACACACACACCGCACAGAGAGTGGAAGACAAGAGACAGAGAGAGAGAAAGAGACAGATGGAGAGAAAGAGAGAGAGTCAACGTGAACCTATCATTTTAAAGACACGCTGTTCAAAACAATTTAACTACCTTTTACTTTAGAAACTATTGTCATCTTACTAATTTCAAAGATCGTTTAAAACAACAACAACTATAAACAATAACAAAAAGCTATGCCATACAATTCCATATAGACCAGCCTTAATACTTTTCAGTGAGTAGTTTCTCTCCATGCATGCAAATTAAGAAAAATTTTTCAATTTTTTGGTATTCCAAGCTTTAGCCACAGTTTACAAAATCATCATGGTTGTCAACATGGCGCTTAATTGTAATGCAATATATTCTTCAGAGTTTGTCAAAGATACAACTAAAACCTAAACACACAACAGGGCACTTTCACAAAGAAGGGGGGTGTTGTCAGGCAGGCAGATGTTTCACAGCATGTTTCCTTTCCACACTGCATCCCGCTGTATGCACAGTCACTCTTCGCTCTGTCTTCTACCTGACTTGTGTCATCCAGATGTTTCACCCTTCCTTTGGTGAGGGCCAGATATGTTCTCAGTGAATTTGAAGGTGTACATTACTGTCCCATGACCAAAGGACGCTGGGATAGCCAGGGATATCCACCGCCCAGGCCCACAGTCATGGGCAACAGGCTAGAGGGGGTGCCACCAATCCTGTCCTTTAATTTGTCCATCCAGGATTTCTGCCCATTTTGGACAGACAGTTAATGGTGAGATACATATCCCACCCTCCACTGTACCCTCAGAATGGTTTTGGACAGGGAGTCAAGGTGAAATACATGTCCACCCTCCACTGTACCCTCAGAATGGTTTGGGACAGGGAGTTATGGTTAGATACATGTCCACCCTCCATTGTACCCTCAAATGGTTTTGGGACAGGGAGTTATGGTGAGAAACATGTCCACCCTCCACTGTACCCTCAGAATGGTTTTGTACAGAAGTATGATGGGATACATAGCCATTCTCCGCTGTACCCTACCAAATGGTTTTTGGACAGAGAGTTATTGTGAGGTACATGCCCATCTCCACTGTTCCCCTATAGAATGGTTTTGGACAGGGAGTCACTGTGAGGTGCATACCTTCACTGTACCCTGTGGAGTAGTTCTGGACAGACAGTTATGGTGAAATACATGTCCATTCTTCACTGCGCTCTGTACAGTGAATTTGGACAGACAGTTATGGTGAGGGGTACCCTCCAATGCAGAATAGTTTGGACAGACTTATGGTGAGGGGTACCCTCCAATGCAGACTAGTTGGGACAGACAGTTATGGTGAGGGGTACCCTCCAATGTAGAATATCTGGACAGACTTATGGTGAAATATATGTTTGCTTAAGGCAAGCTTACAGCGTTTGATGACTGCAAAAAGAGGATCTTATCTGCTAACAAATGTGCCGACTTGCTGTCTGATCTGACTGTTTGTCTATGTCCCTGTAGAAGATGACGAGAATCTGCCTGGTAAGGCACGCTAGACTTCTGAACCAGGCAGGAAAGCTGTTGTGTCAGAGTGCAAAGCTGTTGTGTCAGAGTGCAAAGCTGTTGTGTCAGAGTGGAAAGCTGTTGTGTCAGAGTGGAAAGCTGTTGTGTCAGAGAGGAAAGCTGTTGTGTCAGAGTGGAAAGCTGTTGTGTCAGAGTGCAAAGCTGTTGTGTCAGAGTGCAAAGCTGTTGTGTCAGAGTGCAAAGCTGTCATGTCAGAGAGGAAAGCTGTCGTGTCAGAGTGCAAAGCTGTCATGTCAGAGAGGAAAGCTGTCATGTCAGAGTGGAAAGCTGTTGTGTCAGAGTGGAGAGCTGTTGTGTCAGAGAGGAAAAAAACTGTCGTGTCAGAGAGGAAAGCTGTCGTGTCAGAGTGCAAAGCTGTCGTGTCAGAGTGCAAAGCTGTGTGTCAGAGTGCAAAGCTGTTGTGTCAGAGTGGGTGCTGTGGCTGAGCACGGTGCTCTGTATCCACACACACACGCCATCAGCGTGGTAGTTCTGTGAAGACTAGGAATGAAGAGGGGTGATGTTCCTGTGAACTGCGGACACATTCATGGCTGACCAGACTGAGAATCAACAGGCACATTCTGCAACAACTGCAGGTGAAGGTCCCTCAGTGGATCGCAGTTCTGTCGCTGTTTTCTCTTCCCCGCTCTGGCTGTGTGGTTGTCATCAAGGAGGGAGGAGGCCTGGTGGATGGTACCATGCCAAGCAGTACGTTCAGGAGTCGTGCGATGCACGTTGTTCATTGCTGCAAGAAGAGAGGGACTTTTCACCAGGCGCTAAGCCTGTGAAATGGGTTCCTTGTGACAGAGAGCTCTCAAGGTTATTCTGCCACAAACTTAGGCTGCAGGTCGACTGGCTTCAAGAGGCATGGGATTCTGCTTCAGTGTACAAGATGTCAGGATTCCCTGGAATGTTCATCAACATGACATCAAAATCTTTATCGCCTAGGCTTTCAATCACCCACCATGAGTTAACTCACGCCCTTTTCTTCGACGGTAGACGACGATGGCAATGATGATAACAGCAATGACAAGGACCCCAACAACAGCAGCAACCACTATCCCGGTATGTCCTCCTGATGAAGTGTCTGGTATCGTGGCTGCAACAACATCATCACTTCACAGCATCAGATCAAAGAAGTAGGGGGTGGGGGGAGGTGGGGGGAGGTGGGGTGAGGGTGGTTCCACTCTAAGAGGCAGGGCCGAGGCCCACCCTGGAGGAGGAGTCCAGCAGGCAGCAAAAGCAAGCGACAGGGGTAAGCCAAGAACCACGGTCACTGGGTCATTGACCACCGACTGGAATAGACAGGAAGGAAATGGTGGTGGTGGTGGTGGGTGGTGGTGGTGATGGTGGTGGTGGTGGTGGTGGTGGTGATGGTGGTGGTGGTGGTGGTGGCAGTGGTGGTGGTGGCAGTGGTGGTGGGGTGTGGTGATGGTGGTGGTGGTGGTGGTGGTGGTGGTGGTGTGTGTGTGTGTGTGTGTGTGTGTGTGTGTGTGTGTGCATGCATGGGAGTATGTGTGTGTGTGTGTGTGTGTGTGTGTGTGTGTGTGTGCGCGCGCCAACTGAGTGAGTGAGTGTAAGTGCGTGTGAGAGTCTGAGTGAGTGTGTGCGTGTGTGTGCATGTGCATGTGTGTATGTGTGTGTGTGTGTGTGTGTGTGTGCGAGTGAGTGAGAATAGAGTGTGTGTGTGTGTGTGTGTGTGTGTGTGTGTGTGTGTGTGTGTGTTTCCATGTGTGTGTCTGACTGTTTGAGTGAATGAGTGTGTGCATGTGTGTGTGTGTGTGTGTGTGTGTGTGTGTGTGTGTGTGTGTGTGTGCATGTGTGTGTGTGTGTGTGTGTGTTTCCATGTGTGTGTCTGACTGTTTGAGTGAGTGAATGAGTGTGTGTGTGTGTGTGTGTGTGTGTGTGTGTGTGTGTGTGTGTGTGTGTGTGTGTGTGTGTTTTCTCTGGATGAGATACACTCATGAATGGGGACAGGCAGAGGGGGAGGAGGCCACTTCTGGTACCAAGACCCAGA
Organism: Conus betulinus; assembly: GCA_016801955.1. Classification (NCBI taxonomy): domain Eukaryota; kingdom Metazoa; phylum Mollusca; class Gastropoda; order Neogastropoda; family Conidae; genus Conus; species Conus betulinus. The sequence continues at coordinate 10,697 of JADBJO010018108.1, read as the reverse complement.
GTCCAACCTTGCATAACATAACTGAATATTTTGAGTCAAATTTGGCAGCACTATGTCCTAACTTTGACTTATCCATAATCTGACTGATGCTGATGCCAACATTATGATTAGTCATGTATCTACCATAGCAGAAGGCTTTTTTTTTCTCTTTTTTTGCCATTTCATCTGGATTCCCATCACTGGTATTACTGCCATGCCAATCATTCTAGCCACCCCATACCCAGCCACAACCAAACTTGTCCTGTTGCCATGCCAATCATTCTAGCCACCCCATACCCAACCACAACCAAACTTGTCCTGTTGCCATGCCAGTCATTCTAGCCACCCCACCCAGCCACAACCAAATTTGTCCTGTTGCCATGCCAATCATTCTAGCCACCCCATACCCAGCCACAACCAAACTTGTCCTGTTGCCATGCCAACCATTCTAGCCACCCATACCCAACCACAACCAAACTTTGTCCTGTTGCCATGCCAACCATTCTAGCCACCCCATACCCAGCCACAACCAAACTGTCCTGTTGCCATGCCACCCCATTCTAGCCACCCCATACCCAGCAACAGCCAAAGCTGTCCTGTTGCAGCACCGTTTCAGGCAGTGCACGCAGAACCATGAATGTCGGGTCATCATACGTCAATTCACCAGACGGATCTGCACGGCTGCCGGATCACTTCTGGCTTGTTAATGAGTTGTTGATCCAGCATACTCATATAGCACCACCAACTGACGACAATAACTGTCTGGTCACAGAATCATTGTGGGGAGCGTAGCCCTCTGGGCTGTGATCACCCGGTCTATCCAACAAAGGAGAAGTCTTCTTTGAGCATACTGGCCTAATGGACTCCCGTGACGGCGGATGCCAGCTGAGCGAGTCATGGAAAATGGCCGCCACTGACATCTCACATCAACAGCGCCTCTCTCACCCCTTTAGAAGAGTGCCTTCTGTAAGCTGGCTCAGTGGTAAAGCGGGGGGCAGATGTTGTGAGTTTGAATCACCCCCTGGTGCCAAACATCAAAACTGCCATTCTTGCTACATTTCTTAATCAACGGGTGCCTCCAACCCCACACACACTCCCCACCCCCACCCCCTCCTCTCTCTCTACTGCCTCCCCTTGCCCTCTTGGGACAGTAGTCTTCCTGTGCCGTGCCATGTTTGGTGGGTGTGGGTGTTCAACTTAAACGTAACGCACTAACAACGTCCAATGTCATGAACACCAGACAGGCACTAGGGAGAGTGCAGACCTCCACCACAGTTGAACCGATCCTGGATCTGGCCTTTGATCCTGATCTGTTCCACACCAAATCTTAACAGCTTCATTCTTGAGCCACGCTGCATCTTATCACTGAGTCTTCTTAAAATCCAAGTCCAGCAGTTTGTAATCTTGCAGAGAGACGAACCTACCACTAAGCTTCAATTTCATGTTAATGTCAGCTCAGGCACTGCAGAGTGAAATGGTCCTCTCCTTCCCTCTCTTCTGCTACGTCAGCATTCAGAAACAAGAGGCTTGGGCCTCAAGCAGCTCTAAGATAGTGCGGAACTTCTTTAACAAGCAGCTCTAAGATAGTGCGGAGTTTCTTAACAAGCAGCTCTAAGATAGTGCGGAACTTCTTTAACAAGCAGCTCTAAGATAGTGCGGAACTTCTTTAACAAGCAGCTCTAAGATAGTGCGGAGTTTCTTTAACAAGCAGCTCTAAGATAGTGCGGAGTTTCTTTAACAAGCAGCTCTAAGATAGTGCGGGTTTCTTTAACAAGCAGCTCTAAGATAGTGCGGAGTTTCTTTAACAAGCAGCTCTAAGATAGTGCGGAACTTCTTTAACAAGCAGCTCTAAGATAGTGCGGAGTTTCTTTAACAAGCAGCTCTAAGATAGTGCGGAACTTCTTTAACAAGCAGCTCTAAAGATAGTGTGGAGTTTCTTTAACAAGCAGCTCTAAGATGGTGCGGAACTTCTTTAACAAGCAGCTCTAAGATAGTGTGGAGTTTCTTTAACAAGCAGCTCTAAGATAGTGTGGAGTTTCTTTAACAACACTGAGGGATCATGTTGATGGCAAGAACAAATGTGCCACAAAAGAGAAGCGGAGTCTTGGAAGACCCATCCTACTTCTACCAGCCATGGAGGAAGAACTTGTTGAACACGTCAACGATGTCACATTTTCCTGCTTAAACTGAAGAGATGTAATGTGACTGGGCCACAAAGCCGCAGCAAGAAGCAAATTTGTTTTCAAGTTGGAAGAGTTTTTCAATTTTTCACTGGCAAAATACGGCTTCAACATTGTTGAAACTGAACCCTGAAATTTCTCTGTGACAACCAAGGCTACGTCCATGCTAATGCACATGGTTTCAATGCAAACAGTACAGACTGGGTTTTTTTTTTTTCACCTGCATGAAAGAGAGATCCATAGCAATGCTTTTAATGCAACAAACATTTTACAATATGGATGACACTGTAATATCCATCGTCCCGATACGCAATAGCAAGGTTTTTCATCAGCCAATGCAAGCATCAGAACAGTGCTGTGTTCTGTGGAGAAAGAGACACTTACACAACCATTGCGCATTGTGTGTCACGGCTGCCAGACACACGGCACCTCTGTTTATTCTTTCCAGGAGGGGGGGAATGATGTCTGATGGCTCACACATCAGGGGTCATGCAGCTCTCAATGAACCTGGCTGGGTGGATACAGTCATGTTTTGTGCCTTGAATTATGTCTTTTCCATCGTGAAGCCATCAGCTGGCAGTACAGTTTTTCCCATTGTGGATGGACACAGATGGCCTACGAGATCTCTTGCTGCTGTTTGGCTATTCCAGAGAACATGGCGTAGTGATGGAGTCCCTACCCCCACGATCATGGGACCCACAGACTCCAGCCACTTGATGTAGCTTTCTTTAGGCCCTGGCAGCAGGGAAACTGGCTTACAGCAAATCCAGGAAGACAAATGACAGAAGTTCAAATCTCTGCTCTTCTCCATAATGATTTTCACTGCAATTTCCCCCAACATGCAAGGCCTAGACAAAATAAAAGCAAGCAAACAAGCAAAAACAGGCAGATGGATGTACAGTCAACCACGTTTTTTGTGAAGTGGAGTTCATTCCTAAATGCCAGCCTTCCCCTTTTTTCTCTCCATGGCGATCACTGCTAACGTATGAAAGCATGTGTACACACGTCAACCGTTTCCATAAAGTCAATTAATCTCAGGGAGTGATTCCTTTCAAGCTACACAAATCCAGAATATGTCATTTTGTTTTACTTTTGAAACTGTTCATGCTGTTGGGTTCAATACCCATCTTGCACCTAATTCGACGAAGATGTGATCGCTCGTTCTTCATTTTCGTTGTCCAGAGTGTTGTTTTTCTTGTCTGAAGAAGACCTAAGAGGGTGAAACGCGTCGTGTTTTTTTCTTGTGATTCGTTTGTCCATGTTGTTCAGTGGAGTCATTATAATTACTTTTAAAATTTGTCTCGATCTCCGCCTGCAGTCGCCTCCCTTTGCAACCAATTTAGCATTCAAATTTTGAACATCATGTCTGGATTTGACGTACAGGTAGTTTAATTCTCCATTCTTTTGATACTTTTCTTTAACATCCATACTTTCTTTCTTCTGCATCGAGTTAACCCACAAAACTGGCTAGAATACATTGCAAATAGTATATTTCATTATTAAAAGCTAAGCTTTTAAAGCGCATTGGGTCATTTATTTTGAAGTGGCTGATGGATCATCTTACATGTTTGGTATTTGTAAGATTGTCTTATACGTTCAGTGTTTGTAGTCTTTCTGCTATATGTTTCATGTCACCTGTTCATTTATTCATTACTGTGCTAACTATAGCCATGTTCAAAGGCACAGAGAGAGAGACAGACAGACAGACAGACAAAGAGAGAGAGAGAGAGAGAGAGAGAGAGAGAGGAATTAAGTTAAGTAAAGTTACTCAATGGAGAGGACAAGAGAGACAAGGGGAGGCCAGAGGGATTTGGGGGGAGAGATTGACAGAGAGAGAGACAGAGACAGAGAGAGAGAGAGAGAGACAGAGAGGGAGATGAAGAGAGAGAGTGAACGCACCATTAACTTTCACTTCGAACACAAAGACCTCAGATCCTCTCTGGTTCTGAACTTTGCCTCGATACAGCCCTGCTGCCGCTGATGATGTCACATTGTTGACAATGACGCTGCATGAGGAGACATACAACACTCCCATCTTTCGCCGACAATGTCCCACCATAGCAATATCCTTCACCTTGGATGGAGAATTCGTCTTCTGTGACCCCAGGAACACAAAGCTGATGCTGTCAGGAGTGGGATTGGCCACCAGCTCAAAAGTGAAACCCGTTTCTTCACCTTGGTAGTTGACTGGTTGGATTGCTTCAGGCTGGATATCCCGCGGTGCGCCTGGCCAACACGGTTTTCACAAAACAATACATCTCATGTCTGTTTGTCACAAGAAATTCAAAATTGTTTTCATTAAGAAGGCCTGAAAATAATAAGAACGCATAAAAAAATGTACACAGTTCATCACAACTGTTGCCATGGAAACTAATCCAAAATGGCTGCCAAGGAAAAATGCTGTTTTGTATCTAATGTAAAATGTTCTGACTTTTGTATCTGTAATCTTTCGCAAACATCTTTATTTCTATGCCATAGAATTATAATGCTTAAGCAATTGATTTCTATTTCAATTTAAACCAAATTATCCATTCATACGGCTCTGGATTAGTGCAGATATTTTCAGTCTGAATCGACAGAAAACCCAATGCTGTCTGCTGGGGGTTCAAGAAGAGATTAGAACCATGTCTTGTCCCTCACCTCAGTCAAGGGTTTCAACACCCACTGACGCGGCTGCATAAAACAGGAGCTTGATCCTCATTGCCACGGAAACTCATGAAAAAGATGACCTTATATCCTTTAGCCATAAATATACCCATTCCAGTCGGTTGACCTCTAATCCAAAAATAGCCAAACTTTCAAACGGCAAGGAAAACAGCTTACCTAATGTGAGAACGACACGGCTGCCACAACTCTACACAGCTATAACTCTTCACTGAAGATTCAATGAATCATTTATTATCTGTAAATAAACTCATCATAAACTGAAATAAATCATAATACCTAACAATAATGCATAACATACATAAAAAAAATCATGTAACATAAAATACACCATTGTACATTAAAATAATTCATGACACACGGACAATGCATTATATTCCTGAAAGTAATTTAATATCATGATGGAATGTGAATAATGTTACACTGCTTTTGAACAATCAGTACCCTTCCCCCCTCCCCTCCCCCTCCATCCCTCTTCCCGCCACCCTTCCAACTCATTTAGCTGAAGTGGTTCATTCAGCTGGGTCGTAAGGAGTGGGAACGGCTGTAACTTTTCAACTGTGGGGGGTTCAGAATACTCACAGGTGACATTTAGGTAAGCTGTGCGCGTCAGGTCAGGTCCCATGCCATTGCTGGCTGTACAGGTGTAGTCTCCACTGCTCTCACAACGCACCTCAGAATGGTGCGCCAGGGATGACTCCTCGCTCGCCATCTCCCTTCCGCCCGCTTTCTTCAGCGTCAGCATGGGGGCAGGTCGGCCGTCTGTGGCAGTGCAAGAGAAGGTGACCTTGGTGCCCTCCTCCACGGGTTGGGCCTGGTTGATGCGGAACGTCATCTGAGAGGCTGGATCTGCACACAGGTCACAGATATGGGGGACCTACTGTGTTGAAAGATTGCAAATAGAGTGTCCTGTCCTACTGCCAAATCCGACATATATGGACACTGTAGCTGACTTCAAGATCAGAAATATGGGGTCTTAATTCTTGAAAGATTACAATGTGGGGGTCTGGTTCTATTGAAAGATAACAACTAACTGTCATGGTCCGTTAATAAATCACAAATATGATGTCCTAGTCTCCTGCAAGAGGAACAGTGTTGTTCTTCTTTATTCAAAGCCCACAGATATGGCATTCTGATCTGCTTAAAAAAAAAAAAAAAAAAAAAATATAATGTCTTGGTCTTCTGAAAAATCAAAAAAAATGTGGTAGGACTGATGGCTAACTTTTAAATAAAAGGTTATTTGATCCACCCCCTTTTTTTTTTTTTTCCGTGTTCAAGCAGAAATGTTAGCCTTTTACTCATTGACCATTTCTTTTCTTTCACACCCCACTATTATTGTTACCAACATTACTACATTTATCAACATTTCTTTCCTTATCATCGTTATCCAATAGTACTGTAAGCTTTTTACTAACTGATCATTTCTAGTCATTTCCATCAACTTTAATTATTACTGATTTTACTTCTACCATTATTACTATCATTACCATAACATATCATTAATATCATTACTCTCATCATCATTATCATCATCATTATCATCATTACTAATGTTGTTTGTTATTACTATCATTATCATCACTACCATTATGCTTATAGTTACTCCTTCCTTACATCATTATTAATCCCATCTCCAGCATTAGTTGCAGTAGTAGTAGTAATACCTATGTACAATAATAAAAGAGTGCAGAAAAGTGTTAGTGTGTGTCTGTGTGTATAGGTGTAGATATGTGGTCCTTTCCACCCCCTTCTCTCTCTCTCTCTCTCTGTCCCCCCCCCCCCCCCCCCCCCCCCCAGCCCCCCTTCCTCCCTGCTCCAATAATGCTGCTAACCTTTCACTCATTGATCATCATCACTATCATTACTACTGTTGCCGCAATCATCTCCCCCTCCACCTGCTCCTGTAGTACTGTTACATTTTACTCACTGACCATTTCTATTCCTTTCCATCAACTGTTATTATTACTAACATGACTTTTATCATTTTTACTATCATTGTCAGTACTATCACCATTATCACCATCATTATCATTAAAAAAAAGTTCATTATTCTTACTACTTTAATCAGTATTAACAGCACCATTATCATCATTATTATCACTATTACGAGTTCTATTAATACTAATATTATTGTTATTATTATTGTCATATTATTATTATTATTATCATTATTATTATTGTTACTACTAATTCTAATATTGTAAATATTACCATCATTATAGCTGTTGTTACAACTTCGTAACTGTTACAACTATAATAGATCTCTATGATGTACAGTTCTGTTCAGAGATCACACTTATGGTGTCCTTACTATGGATAGATCACAACTATGATGTCCTGTCCTGTTCAGAGATCCCATCTGTGATGTCCTGTTCTACTCAGAGATCACAACTGTGGTGTCCTCTTCAGAGATCACAACTATGATGACCTGTTCTGTTCAGAGATCACAATTATGGTGTTCTGTTCTGTTCAGAGATCACAAGATCACAACTGATGACCTGTCCTGTTCAGAGATCACAATTATGATGTTCTATTCAGTTATGGAGATCACAATTATGGTGTCCTGCTCTGTTCAGAGATCACAACTATGATGTCCTGTTCTATTCAGAGATCACAACTATGATGTCCTGTCCTGTGTCAGAGATCACAACTATGATGTCCTGTTCTGTTCAGAGATCACAACTATGGTGTTCTGTTCTGTTCAGAGATCACAACTATGATGTCCTGTTCTATTCAGAGATCACAACTATGGTGTCCTGTTCTGTTCAGAGATCACAACTATGATGACCTGTTCTGTTTCAGAGATCAAAACTATGATGTCCTGTTTCTCTTCAGAGATCACAACTATGATGTCCTGTCCTGTTCAGAGATCACAACTATGATGTCCTGTTCTCTTCAGAGATCACAACTATGGTGTCCTGTTCTGTTCTGAGATCCCATCAGTGATGTCCTGTTCTACTCAGAGATCACAACTATGATGTCCTGTTCTGTTCAGAGATCACAACTATGGTGTCCTGTTCTGTTCAGAGATCACAACTACAATGTCCTATTCAGTTCAGAGTTCACAACTATGATGTTCTATTCAGTTATGGAGATCACAATTATGGTGTCCTGTTCTGTTCAGAGATCACAACTATGATGTCCTGTTCTGTTCAGAGATCACAACTATGATGTCCTGTTCTGTTCAGAGATCATAATTATGGTGTCCTGTTCTGTTCAGAGATCACAACTATGGTGTCCTGTTCTGTTCAGAGATCACAACTATGATGTCCTGTTATGTTCAGAGATCAAAACTATGATGTCCTGTTCTGTTCAGAGATCACAACTATGATGTCCTGTCCTGTTCTATTCAGAGATCACAACTATGATGTCCTGTCCTGTTCTATTCAGAGATCACAACTATGATGTCCTGTCCTGTTCAGAGATCACAACTATGATGTCCTGTTCTATTCAGAGATCACAACTATGATGTCCTGTCCTGTTCAGAGATCACAACTATGATGTCCTGTTCTGTTCAGAGATCACAACTATGATGTCCTATTCAGTTCAGAGATCACAACTATGATGTTCTATTCAGTTATGGAGATCACACTTATGGTGTCCTGTTCTGTTCAGAGATCACAACTATGATGTCCTGTTCTATTCAGAGATCACAACTATGAGGTCCTGTTCTGTTCAGAGATCACAACTATGATGTCCTGTCCTGTTCAGAGATCACAACTATGATGTCCTGCTCTGTTCAGAGATCACAACTATGTTCTCCTGTTCTGTTCAGAGATCACACCTATGTTGTCCTGCTCTGTTCAGAGATCACACTTATGGTGTTGTGGCAATGGAGAGATCACATCCATAATATCCTTATCCACTTTAAGACTAAAACTGTGGTGTCCTGCTCTGTTCAAAGTTGGCGAAAGATATTGAAGTGTTTGTCTATCAAAGGTCACAGACATGCTAATCCAGATCTCTAGACAGATTTCACACAAAACCCTTCTATTCTACTGTTGCATTACAATCTGGGCTCTCCTTGTCCACCACACGACGACACACATAGCCACTTTATCTTCGGACAGTTTAACAGCCAAACGGGCAAATTCAGATCTTACCAGTTTTGCACGCATCAGGTCTAAAAGCATGGCAAACAGTCTGTCAGAAAGAACGGAGGCACACTGCATGCAATAAATACAAAATCTCAGACAGGGGTCGGGAGATGTAGGAAGAAGGCACAGGGGTGGGATGGGGAAGGAAAGGAAAGGGGGGAGAAAACCAAGAAACAGCGTAGGACAGCCATGTCTCTAATCTTCAATACTTAGGGGGGGGGGGGGGGGGGGTATGTGTGTGTGTGTGTGTGTGTGTGTGTGTGTGTGTGTATGTGTGTGTGTGTGTGTGTGTGTGTGTGTGTGTGTAGTAGAGGGTGGGAGAATGCTAGGGTATAAAGGAGGGGAGGGGGAGGGGCAGACATACATGTTAATAGATAAACAGACACACAGAATGGTAATCAACAGACACCAACTGCAGTCCGTCCCCGTGCAGTCAGGACAGATCTCACCCACCACATTCAGAAACAGCTGGGAGGGCACTCCAGAGAACGCAGACCTCTGCCACACAAAGCTGATTTTCCAAAGGGGAAGTAACTGCAGGGATGGACTGATGGACTTGCTTCCATTTTTAACATACATGGAAAATACAAGATATCAACATTCATATCACTTGAAAGTTTCACTGTTCCAAGATGACATATGACTTAACAGAAAGCCTTCAATTCCTACATATTGACTTCACATTGTTCATGCTTAAAAGATGTAATGATCTTGCGCAACAGATCGTGGATCCATCTTTGGATCCAAATCCGCACCATGGATCTGCATGTAAATTTAATGAGCTTGGTCCTGGGTCACACTCCATCTTTCCACAACTTCTATGTAAAGCAGTTCAGCGCTTTTTTTGTATATTCTTACCAACAGACAGAAAAACAAACAGAAGAGGGTGAAAAACCTCATCGGCAGATGCAAGTTCACACACACACACACACACACACACACACACACACACACACACACACACACACGCACACACACGTGCAAACCAACAATGAAAAAAAAACAACCACTGACATCCCACTTCAGCCTCTTTGACACGCCCTTGGATGTCCTGCGCCCACACTGCATCACATCGGAATTTGGTGGTGCCGTGGTCTTGTTTTGAGAGGTTGGCGACAAAATTCAAGTTCTTTAGATCCTGTTTTCCCTTGCACCACCGGTCGGTCTGTGTCGAAGCCACCATTGCCATGGCCTCGTGACCAGCGCAGCCGTCCTGGAGGCTGCCCTATATTCTCTGTAAAGCAACGGCAGGTCAGGTTGCTGTGTTCTGGAACCAGTCCTGGAGGGGTGCACTTCTTGGAAGGCCGATCTGGTTGGCCTGCACATAAAACACACACACACACACACACACACACACACACACACACACACATACACTACTGACAGGTGGAACAAGAGAAATACCATTCTAGACCATATGACTAGCTGCCATTGCCATCACACACACCACCCCCCCCCCCCCCCCCCCCCCCCATCAAATTCTTGCCTTTACTTCTGCTTCCCGTCCCTTTCCCTTGCCTGTTCTTGCCTCTTCCCATCACCCATTCCCTGTCCCCTTCCCTTCCCTGTTCTTGCCTCTTCCCATCACCCATTCCCTCCCCTTCCCTGTTCTTGCCTCTTCCCATCACCCATTCCCCTTCCCTCCCCTTCCCCATCACCCATTCCCTGTTCTTGCCTCTTGCCTCTTTCCCATCACCCATTCCCTGTCCCCTTCCCTCTTCCCTGTTCTTGCCTCTTCCCATCACCCATTCCCTGACCCCTTCCCTTCCCTGTTCTT
>JADBJO010018107.1:11232-36064 GCA_016801955.1 Conus betulinus | reverse complement strand
TGTGCATGTATGGTTCTGAGAGTGCGCGTATGGGGCGTGTATATGATTTTTTTTGCTAAACTTTCCGATATCTTAACTGATTTTCAAATATCATGGACATTGGTAATTTTGATTCAGTCTTTTTAGCAATACTTACACACATTTTTGCTATCAAAATTATATAATTAATTTTCTTTAGATTCACGCATCGATATCGTCGCTCTTCTGTTTTCTAAACAGAACATCAACCAGAGATAAGGATACATTAATGTCGCACTGTACTAGTATAAATTGGCTAATGTATTTCCAGAAATATCTAACAGTTGGACATTCATAAAAGAAATGCTCGATATAATCGATTTCGTCAGTACAATAAGAACATTTTTTTTGTCATCACGTATTTTCATCTTGCATAGCATAATATTAGTGGGATAAATGTTATGCAAAATTTTCACACTGCAGCACTCTCAATCGTGTTTCTTTTGTACACAAGCGAGGGATCTGCCAAATATTCTTGTTTAATTCTATGCCAAATTTGTTTTTCCAAAAGCTAAAGGCACAGGGATCCGATTTTTGCAACATACATATTGTTTTCCGAAATTCTCTACAGGCTATCAGTTTCTTGCCACAAAAGAGTGGGGGATCTGAAAAATCACTGTTACACCGATCTTCTTCACTTATACTTGAAACATATTGTCGGACAGCAGCGGTTACTACATTATATTCGAGTGTTCTGGAGGGTGAGTCTCCAATCCTATTACGTATTTCAGGCAAAGATAACAATCCACTGGCACCAAAACATATCCTGAACTATCAGTATACCACCTCGTATCCAATCGGGAAAGAAAAGAACATTTCCTCGATATATAATGCCACGGTTGTTCCACAAAAGGGAAACGTGCTGAAGATCCATCATGCTTATTGAAATCTAACCATGTTTTTAACACTGTTTTCCAGAAAAAAGAATTAACTAAATGTAAACCTTTAAGCACACCACTATTAACATTTGCATAGAAGCACACATAATTACTGCCAAACGGAGCAAAAATCTTTTTCGGGATAAAGGACCACTTCTCATTTTCTCCGGCTCTCCACAGACGTATTACCCAATGCAGAAGAAACGCAGACTGCATTTGTCTGACATCTATCATTTTCAAACCTCCCTGTTCAAAATCTTTACAAATAACATTTCTCTTAACTTTTTCATATGCTCTTTTATTACAGTTTTGCTTACGCCATAGAAACCTAAAAAGTATTCTGTTGATTTTCTATAAGCACATTGTCTGGAATTACCAACGCCTGCATGACATAGACTAATTGAGATATCAAAAATGTCTTTATAATACATACTTTCCCCATTACACTTAAATTTCGTTTTTCCCAAGAATGAATAATCTTTTTATATTGTCGATTCTTTGCAACCAGTTTTCCATTACCAAAGAAGCACATCTATCACTGACAAAATAAACTCCAAGAATTTTTAATCTATTTTTCCAAGAAAATCCATACCATACATCTTCACAATGTTTTTTACTTCCTAACCACATTGCCACTGTCTTGTGACGATTTATCTCCAATCCTGAAAACAACGAGAAATCAAATAATATGTTAAGTGCATGCAACATGTCATGCTCATCCTTCAGAAATAAAGTTATATCATCCGCATAAAGTGCAAGTTTGATTAAAGTAGCCAAATTATTGTTACCAGATCTCCATAAATCAAGCCCTTTAATATTACGACAGTTTCTTATTTTTATTGCTAAAATTTCTATAGCTGCCACAAAGGCCAACGGTGAAAATGGACAACCTTGACGAATTCCTGTTTCTACTGGAAAATACTCGGATATCCAACCACAGTAATTCACACAACTCGTAGTTTTTTCATTATTACTTCAACCCATTTAATAAAATCCATCCCGAAGCCAAATTTTTTAAATGCGGTTATCATAAAGTCTTTTGAAATACGATCAAATGCTTGAGTGTAGTCAATACTGAGTACCACACCAGGTTTATTATTTGCATTCAGTTGCTCGATTACATCATCAATTTGCCTAACTAATGTCCCTACACTCCGCCCTTTAATATACCCCACTTGATCTTCGTCAATGACGTCTTGTATTACCTGCCCCAAACGGTTAGCTAAGCTTTTGGCCAAAAGTTTATAATCCGTATTTGTCAGAGATATAGGTCTCCGATTTTTTAAACTCATTCCTCGGTAGATCCTTACCTTTATGTAATAAAGTAATAACTGCTTTTCTTTGTGTTGGTGAAAGTGATCCTTTATCAAATGCAACGTTGAAAGACAGAGTAAGCAATGTTTTATGTGTCGCCAGAAAAAAAACTTTAAAAAACTCGACCGTAATACCGTCACAGCCTGGTGATGTTCCATTATTTAATTTTTTTAGTGCCTCAAGGAGTTCGTCTTCTGTCACCATACCTTCACAACAGTTTTTCTGAATCTCAGAAATATGAGGAACACTTGCGTCTGCCAAAAAGTTATCTACTTGCTCAGACATGTTAGCATATGACAGTTTCTTTGTGTACAAATCAGCAAAGAAATCTTTTTGAACTTTTAATATCTCGGTCTGATTAGTTCCTAATACATTGTTGGTTTTTTTTTATCTAAAACACCTTCCATTATTTTAGAATTAGCTCTTGATTTTTTCAAGACTGACAAAATATTAGTATTTTTCTCCCCTTCTTCTACCCATTTTACTCTTGCTCTACCTGTGCAGCACGTGCCTTATAATTTTCCAGTATTTCGATTTTCTGTGCCAAGTGTGTGCGTTCATTCTGAGCCTGAGTACAGTCTGGCTCAGATGAAAGCAGGAGATCTACCTCGTTTAGTTTATATATAAATCTATCAAACATATTTTTTCTTACCATACTTTTGTGTGTACTATAGTTCATAGAAAAAGTTTTAATCTTTATTTTCAAAACTTCCCATTCCATTTGATAGTCTGCATGTTCATTTATGTATGAAATGTGATCATCTATTAAAGCATTCATTTCATTTACAAACTCTAGATCGTTTAGTAATGAATTATTAAACTTCCACAATCCAGGGCCTCTTTCTATACTAGAAAAACTTTCACGGTAATAGAGCATGCTCTGTGGTCAGTGGAAGGCATAGAGTGAATGTTACATTCCAACGTTTTATCGAAAATTTCGGAACTCATAAAGATATAATCGAGTCTTCTTGCAATAAATGGAGACTTTTTACTCCAGGTAAATTCTTTTTCATTTGGATGAAATAATCGCAGCCATCGAACAAGTTATGGTTTGCTACCCAGTCACAGAATCTCTGTACTGCGTTATCTGCATGTTTTTCCCCGGAAACAATATCTACATCATTATCTAACACACAATTAAAATCACCACATATTAATATATTATCTGAAATTATATATATATATATATATATATTATATATATATTACTAAGTAGAGATACAACTTACTGTGTTAATTTAGAAAATAAAATCTAACAATATGGTTTTTAGATAAGGATGATACCCAGCAAGCAGAGAGAGAAATGGATTTAGGGCAACGTTAAGATGAATATATTGAATTCATATCAAAACCTAGGTGACTTGTTTTCCACAAGACTGAGTGTTAAGCTTGCATGCCAAGATTCAGCCAATAAAGGGAAACAAGCTGCAATTTGTATTATTTATGAGGGTCGGAATAGCTCAGTGGTAGAGCACCGGACTCCTAATCCTGGGGTTGCGGTTCGAATTTCGGCCGAGCTGTTTCGGTACAGGGGGATTTTTCCCTTGGAGTTAAGATTGGATCTGACTCCATTTTCCACACAATCCTTCGAATGAGACTATAGACCGAGGTTCAGTGTGTGAACGTTCGCATAACGTGTTGCACGCACGTAGAATTCCATTACCAGCTTTCGGAAGTTAAGGCCAGTTTGGCCGTTGGTATGGATGACACGTTACATATAGGATGTGTACCTTCCCTGAAGTTGGAGTATGGCTGCCTTAATGGCGGGTAAAAAACAAAAAAACAAAAAAACAAACAAAAAAACAAACAAACAAAACAAAAAAAACGGTCACACACACAAAACTCTACTCCCTTTGTTGGGCAGATGGGTTTAATACTTGCCTGTGTATACAGGGAGTGCCCGCAGGAGTATCAGCCTGCATACGCAGGAGAAGAAGAAGAAGCATGATCTATAAGCTGAATCAAAAAAATAATAATAACTCTGTGAAATACTATTGGATATCTTCAAATCACAGATTCGGTTTATGCTTCTATATGGTGCTAAGATTTTGGGTTTAGAAGATGTTTCATCAGTAACAGAAAGTGTTCATTTGTTTGAGAAAGAAGTATCTAAGGGTACATATCAAAACACCGAATGGTCTTGTATATGGTGAATTGAATCGATTCCCCCTGTCTATTAATTCTAGTGTCTCTTATATTAAATACTAGTTGAAATTAACGGGAATGGAAGCAAGCAGACTGCAATCCAAAGCATGTAGGTGTAGGATGCATAACTTCTGTTTATAAGAGAGTTCAAACAAAGACTAATTAACCTAGTTTTCATGCGTATATTAGGATGGCAGTTTCATTCACATGTGTATCATATCTTCATTGTCATTGATCACATTCTTTCAGATGGGGCTTTGGCCTTTTTAAATAAAACTCTGTTCCGTTCTCTGTGTGCACGCGCACGCAAACGCAGGTTTCGCTTCAAAATAAACGGCGAAATGCATTGACCATACCATTCGTTCATCGGAATGCTGCGCTTCTCAACCCCCCCCCCCCCCCCCCCCCCCCACAAGTACCCTGAACTCTCCATTCGCTACATTCTTCTACACATCAGCATTTACACACGTCCCTACCTAACTGGTTAGCAAACAGCACTTGGCACCAAATGGACATCGAAAATTCCCGCCGACTTCGGGGGTCGCTTAACACGGTAGTTATCCTGGAGAAAAGCTACGACGACCGTCCACGCGCATTCAACCAGCCTGACAATAGAACCAACAGAGTGCCCCACGGCAATACCATCTAAACGAGCCCAAGATTCCTGTTCTTCAATTACTGTTTACAAAGCAACCTCAGCTGGCTGAGTATGTAGCGCCCACTTGATGCACCAAGGTCCTAGTGGTTGCGTCCCCCCCCCCCCCCCCCCCTCATCTTCGGAAAGGTCCGAACCCCTACTACCTTAGGTGTCTACTGTCACCTGACCACTTCGTCCTTCTTGACGCAGTTCGACCATGTGCAGTGGGTAAGGCACACTGGTTAATGGGTCTATTACCTATGTGTATACTACGAACAACGTCCCTTTGCCTCTAAGCGTTTAATGCCTTTTGTGAGAAGATTCACACCCTTGACATACTCCATTTTCTCCCTCTTCTTTTCCTCTTAGAAAACCTGAAATTGATTTAAAACATAAGCTCATATTATTTACACCTTTGTAGAAGTTGACAGAAATGTGCACAAGGCAATGCCACCCTTAACTAATGTTACACTACTATCACCTGAATTAACTCAACATACCTGCTACATCACCAAAAAGACGACAATTGCAGCTGGCCACCCCAGCACCTGAACTTCAGGGCCGCACGCACCGAAACACACGAGAACTGCTGGACCAAGAGCAAAACGCTCACAAAGGTCTGCTCACCATGTTGACCGAAGTCAGGCCCACAGCGCAAACGCTGGCACCAGAACGAGAGCCCAACTGCTCTTCACCAAGGATTTTGACCGAAGTGCTGGCCACCCAGCCCCACCAAACTTTAATGCTTGATGACTCAGCACTCACTCGTTGCTAAGTTTTGAACTCTACACAAACCGCACGTGAAACGGGACACCACACAGACCACACGAAACAAAACAGGAGATGGAAGGTTAACCCCCTCTCTCCCCATACTTATCCTCTCCCTGCCTGTGCATGGTAGCACACCCACACCCAAAATATGAACGGAACGTACAGGTATCCAACATCCCCCACCATTCTTCCTGAACCCAACAACCTCCATATATGGCCTGGTAAGCCTACACCCCCATCGTGGAATGATGCTACAGATCGATACAGATTTCTTTACAAATCGATACAGTTTCCTTTCTGTTCTTCCTGTCCTCCCCTCTCCCTCCTCCCCTTGGTTGTTGTTGTTGTTGTGGTTTTTTATTTGTTGTTTGTTTTCCTCCTTACTATCAGAATCAATACTTTAGTACCATAACTATTATCAACATTTTTTTTTTCATTTATTATTATTGTCATCTATTTATTCTATTACCAGTATTATTTTTTTTATTATTTATTTATGCATATTATTATTATATTATTATTATTATTATATTATTATTATTATTATCATATTATTATTATTATCATCATCATCATCATCATCATCATCATCATTCATTATTATTATTATTATTTATTATTATTTATTTATTTATAAAATATACAACTTATGTGTCATTGATTTATTATTTGATTATAATGAAAATGTATTTTCTAAATATATTCCTGTATCATGCTTTTATTACCTTAGCCTTCATCATCGTTGTTAGCAGTATCATTCAGTAATGCTATTGCTAGTATTGATACTACCATCACATTGACATCACTATCGCCTTCGCCTCTGGGATTGTTGCCAAGGCAGCCCTGCTGTTTAAGAACCCTCTAGCCCACTCTCCTCTCTCCCATACCCATACTTATTGACACCAAGAGTGGTAGTAATCTTGTCTTAATTTTATTCATTTATTTTTTTCAATATTTTGAGCACTATTAATATTTATATCAGTAATATCATTATCATCATTACGACTTAGACTTACACATTATTTCCCTTCCAATAGCCTCGTTCTCATTCAACTCCTTCTTCCCTGCACTGAACTCTGAAGCGATCAAAGCTGAGTGAATTTTCGTTATTTTATTCGTTTGTGTCTTACCTGAAGAAGACCTAAGAGGTAGAAATGAGTAGAGTTTTGTCTTGTGACTCATTTGTCCACGTTTTCTGGGCAGTTCACTTACATTTATTTAAGATTTGTTTGAGCAGAATGCTGTCCCAGAAAAAGACCGGTGTGCAATACCATAGTATCTTTCTTGAGTTTTCAAAAACCCAACTAATATATAGTCATATATTTAATATATTTATTCTAGTAGTAGTAGTAGTAGTAGTAGTAGTAGTAGTAGTAGTAGTAGTAGTAGTATCATTATTGTTATTATTACTATTGTTGTTGTTGTTGTTGCTGTTTTTATTGTAATTATTATCTCCCAGTTTTAATATTTACATATTATTATAATATAGATGCATATATACCTTTAAAATATATTTGTATTATGCTTTTGTTATCATTACCATTATCACCATCATTAATACGATTGTTAGCATCGGAATTACCATCACTATTTTTGCATCACTATCGCAACCGCCACTGTGACTGCTGCCACTCAACCATGCTGTTTAAGAATCCTCTGTTCCACTCTCCTTTCTCCCATACTACAAATGCTATTGCCATACGTTCACCAAAAGTGGTAGAAATCTTTTCTTTACTTATTAAGTATTTTTTCAATAGCTGGATCATCATCATTACCGAAAATGGTATAATTATCATCATCACTACCTTGACTCACACATCAACCCCCCCCCCCCTCACCCCCGCATCCTTAGTATTAGGATTGGTATTACTATCTACCAGTATCTGACCAGGTGTTATGATATGTTAGTGAGTTTCCTCCCCTCTAGAGATTGTCTCCCCTTTTGGAGACTATAAGCTTGCTGAAGGTTCATTTGAGAAGCATGTATTATTCCCCCATTCACCCACTCAAGCACATACTGTTACGTAGGCAGACTTATCTACCACTGCAGATATAAATGCTTATCTCCCCTGCTTCTTCAATCTAAGACATAACCAGCAAGCTTTGCTTATAACTAAGTATTTCTTGAAGTCATCACAGCACCAAACTGCTCTGTAAATTGCTGGAATAGTGCTCAGTTACGTATCCTTGAAATCTGTTAGTTTATTCTAATTCAGTTCCTTGTGGATGCATTCCAAGAACTGGCCCGCAGCACTTGTGTCCTAAGAGGCTATCACTTTATATGTTCTACTTTTCACAAGAAAATAGAGCTTGTTTTGCTGTTTCATGATTTTCCTTAGCTTCTTTGGTGGTACCTTTTTTTTTTCTTTTTTCTTTTTAAATTCAACAAGCATACTATGGTATTGCACACCAGTCTTTTCTGGGATAGCATTCTGATTAAAACTGAAAAGTCAGAGCCGTCAAGTTAGCACTTTCCGAGGTTACTGAGGAGAAACAATCAGGTTTCAAATTGCCAGTCACTGACCAGGAGTTATGATCTGTCAGTGAGTTTCCTCCCCTTTGGAGATAGTCTCCGCCTTGGAGACTATAAGTTTGCTGAAGGCCCATTTTGAGAAGCATCTATTATTCCCCATTCACCTACTCAAGCATGTACTGTTACTTAGGCAGAATTATCTACCACTGCAGATATGAATGCTTATCTCCCCCAATTTCTTCAATATAAGACAAAAGACCAAGCTTTTTTTTTTGTAATTGAGTATTTCTTGCAGTCAGTGCAGCACCAATCTGCTCTGTAAATTGTTGGAATGGTGCTCAGTTACTAATCAATATTTTTTAGTTTATTGTGTTTCAGACCCTTGCAGATTTATTCCAAGACCTGACCAACAGCACTTGTGTCTTTAGAGGTTATTTTTTCCCCCACTTTTCACAAGAAAATGCAGCATGTTTTGCTGTTTCATAATTTGTTTTTGTTTCTTACGTGGCACCCTTTGTGTTTTTTTTTGAAACTCAACAAACATACTATGCTATTGAACACCAACCGTTTTCTGGGATAGCCTTCTGTTTAAAACGGAAAAGGTAGAAGGGTCAAGTTAGCACTTTACGGGGTCACTGAGGAGAAACAATCAGGTTTTACTGGTAAGTGACCAGGAGTTATAATATGTTAGTGAGTTTTCCTCCATTTGGAAGTTGTTTCCCCCTTGGAGACAATAAGCTTGCCAAAGGCTCATTTTGAGAAGCATTTATCATTCCTCATTTGGCTATTCAAGCACATACTATAAGTTAGGCAGAATTATCTACCACTGCAGATATGAATGCTTTATGTCCCCTTATTTCTTCAACCTAAGACATAAGAGCAAGCTTCGTTTGTAATTGATTTTTTTTTTCAGTCATTGCAACACCAAGCCGCTCTGTAAATTGCTGGAATAGAAGGAGGAATAGGATAGTAAAACAAAGACGTGATGGAAGGTATAAGTTACGGGAAGGATGGAATCTAATGGTATATTATATAAGTGATAAAGGTATTGAGTAATATCGGTAATATCAGGTGATTATGTCACTGGTTTCATTGTAAAACATTTTATTATTATTATTTTTTTATTTTATTTTTTGACATAAGTCAATACCCTGATTTATGGAAAGAATCTCTTATCTTTCCATTGTTTAAAGAAAAAGCAGCGTTAATGATCCAAAGACACAAGAATTTCTCTTTCAGACTTGAATAGCAAAATAGTTCTATAATTAATTCAAGATTGCAGGAATGGGTCGATCAGAACATCACTGGTGAATTTCAAGCAGGGTTTAAACGATATTAGGCTATAACTGACCCTGAATTTACATTGTTAGCAGTCATTTAAACCAATTTTCATTAAATAGAAAAAACGCATGCAGCTTTCATTGATATCGACAAAGCGTTCTACACAATTTCAAAAGAAAGAAAGAAAGAAAGTGGCGTATTTTGCTAAAGAATGGAATGAGAAGTAAAATTTACAGATGTATTAGAGGTATATATGATGATTGTTAAGGCTCGGATTGGTTGTGGTACACATTACACATGTTAATTGTATGAATGTGTGTGAAAAAAGTTGTTATTTGTTGATCTCTTCTGGTTTCTTTATTTATCAACAAACTTTCGCTTGAAATCATAAATGAGGGTAGAAATAGTAGCAGTTTCAATATGGATATGATTGTAGGTCTCTTTGATAGACCGGGAAACGTGGTGGGGAAAAAAAAAAAAAAAAAAAAAAAAAAAAAAAACAGTAAGTTGTATCTGGTATGCAGCTCTTTGAAGACTATTTAGTTGCATCTGCAACTCTACCACGGTTTCTGATAATAATATAATGCCATCAGCAAACACAAACTAAAGTTTCAATCATATCCATATTGAAACTGCTACTATTTCTACCCTCATTTATGATTTCAAGCGAAAGTTTGTTGATAAATAAAGAAACCAGAAGAGATCAACAAATAACAACTTTTTTTCACACCATTCATACAATTAACATGTGTAATGTGTACCACAACCAATCCGAGCCTTAACAACATCATATATACCTCTAATACATCTGTAAATTTTACTTCTCATTCCATTCTTTAGCAAAATACGCCACTTTCTTTCTTTCTTTCTTTTGAAATTGTGTAGAACGCTTTGTCGATATCAATGAAAGCTGCATGCGTTTTTCTATTTAATGAAAATGGGTTTAAATGACTGCTAACAATGTAAATTCAGGGTCAGTTATAGCCTAATATCGTTTAAACCCTGCTTGAAATTCACCAGTGATGTTCTGATCGACCCATTCCTGCAATCTTGAATTAATTATAGAACTATTTTGCTATTTAAGTCTGAAAGAGAAATTCTTGTGTCTTTGGATCATTAACGCTGCTTTTTCTTTAAACAATGGAAAGATAAGAGATTCTTTCCATAAATCAGGGTATTGACTTATGTCAAAAAATAAAATAAAATAATAATAATAAAATGTTTTACAATGAAACCAGTGACATAATCACCTGATATTACCGATATTACTCAATACCTTTATCACTTATATAATATAACCATTAGATTCCATCCTTCCCGTAACTTATACCTTCCATCACGTCTTTGTTTTACTATCCTATTCCTCCTTCTATTCCAGCAATTTACAGAGCGGCTTGGTGTTGCAATGACTGAAAAAAAAAATCAATTACAAACGAAGCTTGCTCTTATGTCTTAGGTTGAAGAAATAAGGGGACATAAAAGCATTCATATCTGCAGTGGTAGATAATTCTGCCTAACTTATAGTATGTGCTTGAATAGCCAAATGAGGAATGATAAATGCTTCTCAAAATGAGCCTTTGGCAAGCTTATTGTCTCCAAGGGGGAACAACTTCCAAATGGGAGGAAAACTCACTAACATATTATAACTCCTGGTCACTTACCAGTAAAACCTGATTGTTTCTCCTCAGTGACCCCGTAAAGTGCTAACTGACCCTTCTGCCTTTTTTTCCGTTTTAAACAGAAGGCTATCCCAGAAAACGGTTGGTGTTCAATAGCATAGTATGTTTGTTGAGTTTCAAAAAAAACAACAAAAGGTGCCACGTAAGAAACAAAACACAATTATGAAACACAGCAAAACATGCTGCATTTTCTTGTGAAAAGTGGGGGAAAAATAACCTCTAAAGACACAAGTGCTGTGGGTCAGGTCTTGGAATAAATCTGCAAGGGTCTGAAACACAATAAACTAAAAAATATTGATAAGTAACTGAGCACCATTCCAGCAATTTACAGAGCAGATTGGTGCTGCACTGACTGCAAGAAATACTCAATTACAAAAAAAAAAAAAAAGCTTGGTCTTTTGTCTTATATTGAAGAAATTGGGGGAGATAAGCATTCATATCTGCAGTGGTAGATAATTCTGCCTAAGTAACAGTACATGCTTGAGTGGGTGAATGGGGAATAATAGATGCTTCTCAAAATGGGCCTTCAGCAAACTTATAGTCTCCAAGGCGGAGACAATCTCCAAAGGGAGGAAACTCACTGACAGATCATAACTCCTGGTCAGTGACTGGCAATTTGAAACCTGATTGTTTCTCCTCAGTAACCTCGGAAAGTGCTAACTTGACGGCTCTGACTTTTCAGTTTTAATCAGAATGCTATCCCAGAAAAGGCTGGTGTGCAATACCATAGTATGCTTGTTGAATTTAAAAAAAAAAAAAAAAAAAAAAGGTACCACCAAAGAAGCTAAGGAAAATCATGAAACAGCAAAACAAGCTCTATTTTCTTGTGAAAAGTAGAACATATAAAAGTGATAGCCTCTTAGGACACAAGTGCTGCGGGCCAGTTCTTGGAATGCATCCACAAGGAACCGAATTAGAATAAACTAACAGATTCCAAGGATACGTAACTGAGCACTATTCCAGCAATTTACAGAGCAGTTTGGTGCTGTGATGACTTCAAGAAATACTTAGTTATAAGCAAAGCTTGCTGGTTATGTCTTAGATTGAAGAAGCAGGGGGAGATAAGCATTTATATCTGCAGTGGTAGATAAGTCTGCCTACGTAACAGTATGTGCTTGAGTGGGTGAATGGGGGAATAATACATGCTTCTCAAAATGAGCCTTCAGCAAGCTTATAGTCTCCAAAGGGGAGACAATCTCTAGAGGGGAGGAAACTCACTAACATATCATAACACCTGGTCAGATACTGGTAGATAGTAATACCAATCCTAATACTAAGGAGGGGGGGGGGGGGGGGGGGGGGTTGATGTGTGAGTCAAGGTAGTGATGATGATAATTATACCATTTTCGGTAATGATGATGATCAAGCTATTGAAAAAATACTTAATAAGTAAAGAAAAGATTTCTACCACTTTTGGTGAACGTATGGCAATAGCATTTGTAGTATGGGAGAAAGGAGAGTGGAACAGAGGATTCTTAAACAGCATGGTTGAGTGGCAGCAGTCACAGCGGCGGCGTTTGCGATAGTGATGCAAAAATAGTGATGGTAATTCCGATGCTAACAATCGCAATTAATGATGGTGATAATGGTAATGATAACAAAAGCATAATACAAAATATATTTTAAAAGGTATATATGCATCTATATTATAATAATATGTAAATATTAAAACTGGGAGATAATAATTACAATAAAAACAGCAACAACAACAACAACAATAGTAATAATAACAATAATGATACTACTACTACTACTACTACTACTACTACTACTACTACTACTACTACTAATAAAATATATTAAATATATGACTATATATTAGTTGGGTTTTTGAAAACTCAAGAAAGATACTATGGTATTGCACACCGGTCTTTTTCTGGGACAGCATTCTGCTCAAACAAATCTTAAATAAATGTAAGTGAACTGCCCAGAAAACGTGGACAAATGAGTCACAAGACAAAACTACTCATTTCGACCTCTTAGGTCTTCTTCAGGTAAGACACAAACGAATAAAATAACGAAAATTCACTCAGCTTTGATCGCTTCAGAGTTCAGTGCAGGGAAGAAGGAGTTGAATGAGAACGAGGCTATTGGAAGGGAAATAATGTGTAAGTCTAAGTCGTAATGATGATAATGATATTACTGATATAAATATTAATAATGCTCAAAATATTGAAAAAAATAAATGAATAAAATTAAGACAAGATTACTACCACTCTTGGTGTCAATAAGTATGGGTATGGAGAGAGGAGAGTGGGCTAGAGGGTTCTTAAACAGCAGGGCTGCCTTGGCAACAATCCCAGAGGCGAAGGCGATAGTGATGTCAATGTGATGGTAGTATCAATACTAGCAATAGCATTACTGAATGATACTGCTAACAACGATGATGAAGGCTAAGGTAATAAAAGCATGATACAGAATATATTTAGAAAATACATTTTCATTATAATCAAATAAATAAATCAATGAGACATAAGTTGTATTTTTATAATAAATAAATAAATAATAATAATATATAATAATAATAATAATAATAATAATAATAATAATGATGATGATGATGATGATGATGATGATGATGATGATATAATAATATGATAATGATATGATAATATAATAATAAATAATAATAATAATAATAATACATGCATAAATAATAATTGAAAAAATAATACTGGTAATAGATAAAATAGATGACAATAATAATAAATGAAAAAAAAAAAATGTTGATAATAGTTATGGTACTAAAGTATTGATTCTGATAGTAAGGAGGAAAACAAACAAACAAATAAAAACCACAACAACAACAACCACCAGGGGGGAGGAGGGAGAGGGACAGGACAGGAAGAACAGAAAGGAAACTGTATCGATTTGTAAAGAAATCTGTATCGATCTGTAGCATCATTCCACGATGGGGGTGTAGGCTTACCAGGCCATATATGGAGGTTGTTGGGTTCAGGAAGAATGGTGGGGGATGTTGGATACCTGTACGTTCCGTTCATATTTTGGGTGTGGGTGTGCTACCATGCACAGGCAGGGAGAGGATAAGTATGGGGAGAGAGGGGGTTAGCCTTCCGTCTCCTGTTTTGTTTCGTGTGGTCTGTGTGGTGTCCCGTTTCACGTGCGGTTTGTGTAGAGTTCAAAACTTAGCAACGAGTGAGTGCTGAGTCATCAAGCATTAAAGTTTGGTGGGGCCGGGTGGCCAGCACTTCGGTCAAAATCCTTGGTGAAGAGCAGTTGGGCTCTCGTTCTGGTGCCAGCGTTTGCGCTGTGGGCCTGACTTTCGTCAACATGGTGAGCCGACCTTTGTGAGCGTTTTGCTCTTGGTCCAGCAGTTCTCGGTGTTTCGGTGCGTGCGACCCTGAGGTTCAGGTGCTGGGGTGGCCAGCTGCAGTTGTCGTCTTTTTGGTGATGTAGCAGGTATGTTGAGTTAATTCAGGTGATAGTAGTGTAACGTTAGTTAAGGGTGGCGTTGCCTTGTGCACATTTCTGTCAACTTGTACAAAGGTGTAAATAATATGAGCTTATGTTTTAAATCAATTTCAAGTTTTCTAAGGGGAAAAGAAGAGGGAGAAAAATGGAGTATGTCAAGGGGTGAAACTTCTCACAAAAGGCATTAAACGCTTAGAGGCAAAGGGACGTTGTTCGTAGTATACAAATAGGTAATAGACCCATTAACCAGTGTGCCTTACCCACTGCACATGGTCGAACTGTGTCAAGAAGGACGGAGTGGTCAGGTGACAGTAGACACCTAAGGTAGTAGGGGTTTGGACCTTTCCGATAATGAGGGGGGGGGGGGGGGGGGGGGGGGGGACGTAACCACTAGGACCTTGGTGCATCAAGTGGGCGCTACATACTCAACAGCTGAGGTCGCTTTGTAAACAGTAATTGAAGAACAGGAGTCTTGGGCTCGTTTAGATGGTATTGCCATGGGGCACTGTGTTGGTTCTATTGTCAGGCTGGCTGTGCGCGTGCGGTGTCGTGCTTTTCTCCAGGAAACTACTGTAGCGAATCGGAGAATTTCAGATTTGGTGCCTTGTTTGAACCACAGGGGCTGGGTAGGGGCGAATGGAGAGTTCAGGGGGGGGGGGGGGGGGGGGGGGGGGGGGAGAAGCAGCATGGACAAAGGCATGGCCCGAAGGGAAATCCTTTGTTTTCATCCCTATATAAACTGAGGGAGGACAGCGTGAGAGGAGAAGAACACCACGAGAGACAGAAGAACAGAAGAGAGAGAGGAGGAGAGAGAGTGAGCAGGACAGCATAGGATCGAGAGAAAATGTGGTCTGGGAGATAGAAAAGACAGCAAAGTCTTAGAGTTAAAGACAAGCTGGAAGAGAAGAAACCTAAGTTTGAAGCCCAGAGGTGGGTGAAGAGAGACAAACTGAATTTGAACCCAGATGTGGGTGAAGGAGACGAAGAAGAAGAGTTCTACATCGAGATCCCAGAGACGACCATGAAGACCCAGTCCTGAAAACCCTGAGCCAGTCAACCAAAGGCTTCACCATCAAGCAGTGCTGAAGAAGAAGACGTGAAGAGACTTTCAAGAACTGTGGTGTGGTGTGTGAAAGCGTGGTTGTGTGTGTGAAAACCTGGCCAGGTAGAAGTCATTTTATTATAACCCGGGATAGGAAGTATTGATCTTTTATGTGTTGATTTGTTCATTTTGTGTAATTGGATTTTCATGTTTGATTATAAGTAGCATAGAAATTGTATTTCTTGTTCTCAGTCGTGTTAGGAGAGAAAAGAATGCATGACATCCCATTCCCAGAGAGAGGTGAATGTTTGATGGGCGCATGAGTGTGTATATGCGTGTATGAGTGCAGAGATAACCTTGGTGTGTTAAGCCTGACTATTAATACATCAACTTAGTGCACTTAAGCAATACCATCATGATTTCCCCCATCCTGGACCATGTGGCGAGCCCTGCCAGGATTGCATGGCCCAAATAAGTCTCAGGAGGGAAACAAAGTGAGTACTAGAGTAGTACTGGGGCGAAGCGTCCACTAAAGGCAATTGTAATTAGCTCTTCTAATTAATCCTTTAGTTCTTTGAGTGTTGAGTATTGACTTGTGTGTAGGGTGGTTGTATTAATCAAAGGTCATTCAGAGAAACGAGGTATGAGGTTCTAGTCTTAACTCTCACAGATGCTGTGGTTTAAAAAAGGCTCCTTTGTGTCAGGAACACTACCACTGGTTGGTGTACTCGTAACGCTTAGTAGATAAACTGTTTACTGACTTTTTCTGGGTTTATACGCATAACTGTTTTAGTGGTACTAAAACGACAAAATGGCTGAAGAAAGTTTTACTCCCATTGAGAAACTGATGAGTTTAGGGAGAAACTAGGATATACAGGAGATGAACTCCGCAAGTTCATAGAGACTCAACAGAAGACTGAGAGAGATGAAAGGGCTGAAAGAAGGAAATTCGAAAAGGAGCAGCTCGATGCTGTCAAAAGAAACTCAGATGCCAAGGCCGAGAGACTTAGACTTGAAACTGCTGCGTCAAAGGCTAAAGCAAGCAGATGCAGAGAGTTTAGCAGCCAAAGCAAGAGCAGATGCAGAGAGTGCAGCAGCCAAAGCAAGAGCAGATGCAGAGAGTGCAGCGAGGGCTAGAGCAGAATCAGAATCAGAGATTTTAGCCCAAACAAATTGAGTTGGAAAGAATAAAATCTGAAAATCGTAGTGAAATAGACACCAGTTCTGAGTCAGTAGGCACAGACTAAATTCCGGGCCTAGGCTTAAACTCCCACTGTTCAGAGAGAAAAACTGACTCGATTGATGCCTATATCAGTCGATTTGAATCATTTGCCAAACACGAGGGCTGGCCCGAAGATGACTGGGCAATAAATCTGTCTGCCTTGCTGACAGGTCATGCATTACACACTGTTTCTACCTTACCCAAAACTGATCAGAGGGATTTTGACAAGGTGAAACACAAGCAGTAAGGCATATGATTACACTGAAGAAGGTTTTAGGCGTAAGTTTCGCGAGGCGAGAATCGAACAGGGTGAGACATACATACAGTTCGGAGTTAGACTGGATCACTATTTCAACAAGTGGGTAGAACTTAGTGGAGTAGACAGTGATTTTGAAGGCCTCAAGACACTGGTGTTGAAGGAACATATACTTAATGGTTGTGGGCCGGGCCTCACAATCCACCTCAAGGAAAGGAATGTTGCGACAATAGCTGAAGTACTTGAAGCAGCAGAGACTTTACCGTGAAGTGAGGTGTGATTTGCCTCAACAAGAGGAAAGCCTGGAAGCATATTCAGAGGATAGCAGGCCAGCACATGACTCACGTAATGAGTCAGTAGTACACACCCGTAGGCCCACGGCGTCACGTGAGCAAACCAGGGTGAAAACCAATAGCCACGTGGCTAGGAATGAGCGTACCTGTTTTCTGTGCAATAAAACAGGACACTTGGCTAGAGATTGCATATTCAAGTCACAAAAAGCAGCAGCAATGTGGGTCAGGCCAAGTGAGAGGCAGGTATAAAAAGATGAAAAAGATGACAGTGCTATTTTGTCTGGATTGTGCTGTGTGTTCACAGATTCAGGCAATAACATGGATGTGCACAAAGGCAGAGAGTGGGGGACAATGTTATTAATGTCTTTAGAGACTCTGGGTGCACTGGTGTAATGGTGAAGAATCCCTGGTTAAGGAGGGACAATTCACAGGTCAGACACAGAGGTGTAGACAAATAGATGGAACAGTAGCAGAAGAATCCAAAACGGCTCAGGTGTTTATTGATACACACCATTTTATAGTGGAACTGTACAGGCTTTGGCTGTTCCTAAGCTGCCGTATGATCTGGTAATTGGAAACATTCCAGGAGCACGTGGGTATGAAGACCCAAACCGTGATTTCTGTGTTGAATCAGAGAAAAGAAATCACGGGAGAGAAAGGCCCCAGGCGGTCATACACTTCAGAACGTAATGAGCGTGTCCCAGTGAGACTAACCCCCACTCACTTACAAGCAGAACAAAAGGGCGACTACTCACTGAGAAAACTTTATGGTTTTGCTCACAGAGGGCAGAAAGAACAACATGTTAAGGATGGTACAGTAGCTTTTGGGTAGAGAACGGCATATTGTACCGAACTTTCACTCACTCACGTTCGGGAAAAAACAAAGAAGCAGGTCGTTCGCTCCTAGGCAGCACAGAAAGGCGGTGATGTCGGCAAAACATGCGACACCAGCCTCGGGCCATCTCGGTAGAAAGGCCACGCCGAAGATTGTGATGCAAGAGTACTACTGGCCCAGTATCCTTGGCGATATCAGGCGTTTCTGTGCACAATGCAGCACATGCCGCGGGGTACAGCAAGGTGTGTGTACAGAAAGGGAGATCAGACCAGTCTCACAAAAAAGGGGGCAGTAGTCTAAAGTAAAATGGTCGGGTGAGACAGCAAGTAGTATGTGCATGTGTATTTATGCATGACGTGGCTGGTTGCAGGCCACGTGTATGAAGAAAAAGGGAGAGAGATTTCCATACAAACAGAATTTCATGCATGTATGGCCACACTACTTAGAGCTGGTGGAGATTTCAGGTTTGTGTTGATATTGGCTTGGGTTTTAGTGTATATGTATTGATTTTTCTCTAATTTTGTAGCAAGATATATTTTGTGTGTGCGTTCTCTGATTAAGTAGGCTTATCAGAGGCCTAGCTTAGAGTTGGCTTAAATGAGAGAATTATGAGAGTTTCAGCTCCTTGAATGTGTTTTTTGCCATTGCATGGCATCATCTTCGAGTGGGAGGGACTTTGTCAAGGGTGTGAAACTTCTCACAAAAGGCATTAAACGCTTAGAGGCAAAGGGTCGTTGTTCGTAGTATACAAATAGGTAATAGACCCATTAACCAGTGTGCCTTACCCACTGCACATGGTCGAACTGTGTGTCAAGAAGGGCGGAGTGGTCAGGTGACAGTAGACACCTAAGGTAGTAGGGGTTTGGACCTTTCCGATAATGAGGGGGGGGGGGGAGGGGAGGGACTTAACCACTAGGACCTTGGTGCATCAAGTGGGCGCTACATACTCAGCCAGCTGAGGTCGCTTTGTAAACAGTAATTGAAGAACAGGAGTCTTGGGCTCGTTTAGATGGTATTGCCATGGGGCACTGTGTTTGGTTCTATTGTCAGGCTGGTTGAATGCGCGTGGACGGTCGTCGTAGCTTTTCTCCAGGATAACTACCATGTTAAGTGACCCCCGAAGTCGGCGGGAATTTCGATGTCCATTTGGTGCCAAGGTTTTGTTTGCTAACCAATTAGGTAGGGACGTGTGTAAATGCTGATGTGTAGAAGAATGTAGTGAATGTAGTGAACAGGAGTTTGAGAAGCAGCATGGACAAAGGAATGGCCGAAAGGGGAATCCTTTGTTTTCATCCCTATATAAACTGAGGGAGGACAACATGTGGAGAAGAAGAACACCATGAGAGACAGAAGAACAGAGAGAGAGAGAGAAGGAGAGAGAGAGTGAGCAGGATGCATAGGGGTCGAGAGAAAATGTGGTCTGGGAGATAGAAGAGACAGCAAAGTCTTAGAGTTAAAGACAAGCTGGAAGAGAAGAAACCTAAGTTTGAAGCCCAGAGGTGGGTGAAGAGAGACAAACTGAATTGAAACCCAGATGTGGGTGAAGGAGATGAAGAAGAAGAGTTCTACATCGAGATCCTAGAGACGACCAGGAAGACCCACACCTGAAAACCTGGAGCCAGTCAACCAAGGGCTTCACCATCAAGCAGTGCTGAAGAAGAAGACGTGAAGAGACTTTCAAGAACTGTGGCGTGGTGTGAAAGCGTGGTTGTGTGTGTGAAAACCTGGCCAGGTAAGAAGTCATTTTATTATAACCTGGGATTAGGAAGTATTGATCTTTTATGTGTTGATTTGTTCATTTTGTGTAATTGGATTTTCATGTTTGATTATAAGTAGCATAGAAATTGTATTTCTTGTTCTCAGTCGTGTTAGGAGAGAAATGAATGCATGACATCCCATTCCCAGAGAGAGGTGAATGTTTGATGGGCGCATGAGTGTGTATATGCGTGCGTGTATGAGTGCAGAGATAACCTTGTGTGTTAAGCCTGACTATCATACATCAACTTAGTGCACTTAAGCAATACCATCATGATTTCCCCCATCTTGCACAAAGTGGCGAGCCTACTAGGATTGCATGGCCCAAATAAGTCTCAGGAGGGAAACAAAGTGAGTACTAGAGTAGTACTGGGGCGAAAGCGTCCACCCACTAAAGGCAATTGTAATTAGCTCTTCTAATTAATTCCTTTAGTTCTTTGAGTGTTGAGTGTTGACTTGTGTGTAGGGTGGTTGTATTAATCAAAGGTCGTTCAGAGAAACGAAGGATGAGGTTCTAGTCTTAACTCTCACAGATGCTGTGTTTTTAAAATTAGGCTCCTTTGTGTTAGGAACACTACCACTGATTGGTGTACTCGTAACGCTCAGTAGATAAACTGTTTACTGACTTTTTCCGGGTTTATACGCATAACTGTTTTTTAGTGGTACTAAAACGACAAAATGGCTGAAAAGAAAGTTTTACTCCCATTGAGAAACTGATGAGTTTAAGGGAGAAAACTAGGATATACAGGAGATGAACTCCAAGTTCATAGAGACTCAGCAGAAGACTGAGAGAGATGAAAGGGCTGAAAGAAGGAAATTCGAAAAGGAGCAGCGATGCTGTCAAAAGAAACTCAGATGCCAAGGCCGAGAGACTTAGACTTGAAACTGCTGCGTCAAAGGCTAAAGCAAGCAGATGCAGAGAGTTTAGCAACCCAAGCAAGAGCAGATGCAGAGAGTGCAGCAGCCAAAGCAAGAGCAGATGCAGAGAGTGCAGCGCGAGGGCTAGAGCAGAAGTCAGATCAGAGATTTTAGCCAAACAAATTGAGTTGGAAAGAATAAAATCTGAAAATCGTAGTGAAATAGACACCAGTTCTGAGTCAGTAGGCCACAGACTAAATTCCAGGCCTAGGCTTAAACTCCCACTGTTCAGAGAAGAAACTGACTCGATTGATGCCTATATCAGTCGATTTGAATCATTTGCCAAACACGAGGGCTGGCCCGAAGATGACTGGGCAATAAATCTGTCTGCCTTGCTGACAGGTCATGCGTTACACACTGTTTCTACCTTACCCAAAACTGATCAGAGGAATTTGACAAGGTGAAACAAGCAGTAAGGCATATGATTTGACTGAAGAAGGTTTTAGGCGTAAGTTTGGCGAGGCGAGAATCGAACAGGGTGAGACATATACATACAGTTCAGAGTTAGACTGGATCACTATTTCAACAAGTGGGTAGAACTTAGTGGAGTAGACAGTGATTTTGAAGGCCTCAAGACACTGGTGTTGAAGGAACATATACTTAATGGTTGTGGGCCGGGCCTCACAATCCACCTCAAGGAAAGGAATGTTGTGACAATAGCTGAAGTACTTGAAGCAGCAGAGACTTACCGTGAAGTGAGGCGTGATTTGCCTCAACAAGAGAAAGCCTGGAAGCATATTCAGAGGATAGCAGGCCAGCACATGACTCACGTAATGAGTCAGTAGTACACACCCCCACGGGCCCACGGCGTCACGTGAGCAAACCAGGGTGAAAACCAATAGCCACGTGGCTAGGAATGAGCGTACCTGTTTTCTGTGCAATAAGACAGGACACTTGCTAGAGATTGCATATTCAAGTCACAAAAAGCAGCAGCAATGTGGGTCAGGCCAAGTGAGAGGCAGGTAGAACAAGATGAAAAAGATGACAGTGTTATTTTGTCTGGATTGTGCTGTGTGTTCACAGATTCAGGCGATAACATGGATGTGCACAAAGGCAGAGTGGGGGACAATAAGATTAATGTCATTAGAGACTCTGGGTGCACTGGTGTAATGGTGAAGGAATCCCTGTTAAGGAGGGACAATTCACAGGTCAGACACAGAGGTGTAGACAAATAGATGGAACAGTAGCAGAATCCAAAATGGCTCAGGTGTTTATTGATACACCATTTTATAGTGGAACTGTACAGGCTTTGGCTGTTCCAAAGCCACCGTATGATCTGGTAATTGGAAAAATTCCAGGAGCACGTGGGTATGAAGACCCAGACCATGATTTCTGTGTGAATGAATCAGAGAAAAGAAATCACGGGAGAGAAAGGCCCCAGGCGGTCATACACTTCAGAACGCAATGGAGCGTGTCCGGTGAGACTAACCCCACTCACTTACAAGCAGAACAAAAGGCGCGATTACTCACTGAGAAAACTTTATGGTTTGCTCACAGAGGGCAGAAGAAGAAACATGTTAAGGATGGTACAGTAGCTTTTGGGTTAGAGAACGGCATATTGTACCGAACTTTCACTCACTCGCGTTCAGGAAAAACGAAGAAGCAGGTCGTCGTTCCTAGGCAGCACAGAAAGGCGGTGATGTCGGCAAAACATGCGACACCAGCCTCGGGCATCTCGGTAGAAAGGCCACAGAAGATTGTGATGCAAGAGTACTACTGGCCTGGTATCCTTGGCGATATCAGGCGTTTCTGTGCACAATGCAGCACGTGCCGCGGGGTACAGCAAGGTGTGTGTACAGAAAGGGAGATCAGACCAGTCTCACAAAAAGGGGGCAGTAGTCTTAAGTAAAATGGTCGTGCGAGCCAGCAAGTAGTGTGTGCCTGTGTATTTATGCATGATGTGGCTGGTTGCAGGCCACGTGTATGAAGAAAAAGGGAGAGAATTTCCATACAAACAGAATTTCATGCATGTATGGCCACACTACTTAGAGCTGGTGGAGATTTCAGGTTTGTGTTGATATTGGCTTGGGTTTTAGTGTATATGTATTGATTTTTCTCTAATTTTGTTGCAAGATATATTTTGTGTGTGTTCTCTGATTAAGTAGGCTTATCAGAGGCCTAGCTTAGAGTTGGCTTAAATGAGAGAATTATGAGAGTTTCAGCTCCTTGAATGTGTTTTAGCCATTGCATGGCATCATCTTCAAGTGGGAGGGACTTTGTCAAGGGCGTGAAACTTCTCACAAAAGGCATTAAACGCTTAGAGGCAAAGGGACATTGTTCGTAGTATACAAATAGGTAATAGACCCATTAACCAGTGTGCCTTACCCACTGCACATGGTCGAACTGTGTCAAGAAGGACGGACGTGGTCAGGTGACAGTAGACACCTAAGGTAGTAGGGGTTTGGACCTTTCCGATAATGAGGGGGGGGGGGGGGGGGGGGGGACGTAACCACTAGGACCTCAGTGCATCAAGTGGGCGCTACATACTCAGCAGCTGAGGTCGCTTTGTAAACAGTAATTGAAGAACAGGAGTCTTGGGCTCGTTTAGATGGTATTGCCATGGGGCACTGTGTTGGTTCTATTGTCAGGCTGGTTGAATGCGCGTGGACGGTCGTCGTAGCTTTTCTCCAGGATAATTACCGTGTTAAGTGACCCCCGAAGTCGGCGGGAATTTTCGATGTCCATTTGGTGCCAAGTGTTTGTTTGCTAACCAATTAGGTAGGGACGTGTGTAAATGCTGATGTGTAGAAGAATGTAGTGAATGGAGAGTTCAGGGTACTTATGAACCAGGGGTTTGAGAAGCAGCATGGACAAAGGAATGGCCCAAAGGGGAATCCTTTGTTTTCATCCCTATATAAACTGAGGGTGGACAACATGTGAGGAGAAGAACACCACGAGAGACAGAAGAACAGAAGAGAGAGAGAGAAGGAGAGAGAGTGAGCAGGATGGCATAGGGTCGAGAGAAAATGTGGTCTGGAGATAGAAGAGACAGCAAAGTCTTAGAGTTAAAGACAAGCTGGAAGAGAAGAAACCTAAGTTGAAGCCCAGAGGTGGGTGAAGAGAGACAAACTGAATTTGAACCAGATGTGGGTGAAGGAGACGAAGAAGAAGAGTTCCACGTCGAGATCCCAGAGACGACCACAAGACCCAGTCCTGAAAACCTGGAGCCAGTCAACCAAGGGCTTCACCATCAAGCAGTGCTGAAGAAGAAGACGTGAAGAGACTTTCAAGAACTGTGGTGTGGTGTGAAAGCGTGGTTGTGTGTGTGAAAACCTGGCCAGGTAAGAAGTCATTTATTATAACCCGGGATTAGGAAGTATTGATCTTTTATGTGTTGATTTGTTCATTTTGTGTAATTGGATTTTCATGTTTGATTATAAGTAGCATAGAAATTGTATTTCTTGTTCTCAGTCGTGTTAGGAGAGAAATGATCCTGCACAAAGTGGCGAGCCTACCAGGATTGCATGGCCCAAATAAGTCTCAGGAGGGAAACAAAGTGAGTACTAGAGTAGTACTGGGGCAAAGCGTCCACTAAAGGCAATTGTAATTAGCTCTTCTAATTAATTCCTTTAGTTCTTTGAGTGTTGAGTGTTGACTTGTGTGTAGGGTGGTTGTATAATCAAAGGTCGTTCAGAGAAACGAAGGATGAGGTTCTAGTCTTAACTCTCACAGATGCTGTGGTTTAAAATTAAGGCTCCTTTGTGTTAGGAACACTACCACTGATTGGTGTACTCGTAACGCTCAGTAGATAAACTGTTTACTGACTTTTTCCGGGGTTTATAGCATAACTGTTTTAGTGGTACTAAAACGACAAATGGCTGAAGAAAGTTTTACTCCCATTGAGAAACTGATGAGTTTAGGGGAGAAACTAGGATATACAGGA
>JADBJO010018106.1:25000-36065 GCA_016801955.1 Conus betulinus | reverse complement strand
TCCGGTCTCATCACTCTCTCCTCCGCCTCTCTCTGCACCTCTCTCTCTCTCTCTGCTTGTGATGTGTTTTGTGTGCGTGCGTGCTGTTGTGTGTGTTGTGTGTGTGTGTGTGTGTGGTGTGTGTGTGTGATGTGTGTGTGTGTGTTCCGTAATAATAATGCATCTCCAACACTGCACTTTGTTTCCCATTTATGAAGTGCACCTTTAAGCCACGTATTCCTGTACGTGTTTTGCTTTCAAAGAATTAAATGGTAAAAATTGCAGCCATAACTTGCCTAGCTCTCACAGAACACACCGTGGACCACAATGACAACACAATGTTTTGCTTTTACAGAATCATCTTTCAGCATCACCGCCTCTTCTTCATTCTTTTCGTAACAAAACAACACGAACAACAAGGAACAACAAGTACTCTTAACTATACCACTAAATTCATTTGGTACCGTCAAACTGAAATGGCGCCTCTAATTTGTGTTTTTCGTTTTTCGTTTTTTTTTGTTAATGACAAAACTCTCATATCTCCATCACACGTGTACATTTAACAAGCTTTCGCGTCATCACACGTAACATCATTTTCCGTTCTCAGAACAGGATTTTCTGACCTAGAATGCTGCCACATTCCTTTCCCCAGAAATCTCTGTTAGGGCCTCTCCAGCAAACCTTTTTTTTTTTGTCCCCATAACAACAAATTAAACCATGTAAGATCAGACCATTTTAGATTATTTCAATGGAGTGCAGTGCCTAACATCTTTTTTCTTCACAAGCCATGGTTACAGCTCAGTCGAAAACAGGGGCTGGGGGTTGTAAACACGTGACTGGGGTATAAACAACGAGCAACCACATGGATTGGCATCGGAAGCAGCTCAGAATGAAATAAGTTTAAATCGGAACAAGTACAGAACGATGCCCCTAGGTTTGACTTCCCGAACGAAGTCGATCCCTGACACTGAATGGCCAGTTCAAAACACACTGCGTCACGGTCCGTGTGTCAATCAGATGAAATGACAGCTGGACAGCAGCATCCCGTCGTCCGTGTCAGAAGAATCTGGCATCAAGTCAGTTCGGATCCTAGATTCTCTCTTCGATCCGGATGCGCGCGAAGGACCCGCACCTAAATTTAATGGCTTCGTCCATACCTCACCTTTCATCTTTGTACAAAGCGTCGCTTGGCTCGGTTCGGCAGATTTCTCATAATCTTGTTGACGCACAGACATGCACAATAAAGGCGGGTGAAGAGCAGAACTCTGTATTTCACCAAACAAAAAAAAAGAAAATATATGAAGCATTTTAGAACATATTTTCGATGATGTCAAAGTCCATTGTACATATGCCTGCACTCAAGTAGATGTTTGAGAGAGTTTATGACGTGACACGCAGCGGGTAGGCTACTTCTTCGCCTTTTCACTGAAGTATGTCGGGAAGGAAAAGACCGTTGTGTAGCACGCACACAACACTGATCGTATTGCCTTCCCGAGGCTGTCGGAAAGAACTACATTGTTACGTCTCTGGAAGAATACAATCAAATATAAAGAAGGAAACGTAGCTTTATTATTCCCGCGGTGAAACTGTTACATGTCTATAACTCGAAACTAATGTGTTTGCGGTATAAATTTACTTGGCAATATGCATACAAAAGACAGAAGGAACAAAGAAACCCCCCCCCCCCCCCCCCCCAAAAAAAAAAAAAAAAAAAAAAAAAAAGAAAAAGTTCCAAATTTACTCTTATCCCCAGCTGACATATACACAGAGGCCAACACCAGGAAAACAATAAAACAGATTAGGATTTATTCAACACTGGCGAAGCCTTTGTCCTCAATATTGTCAAAGAGAACAAACAGACCAACGCAAAACAAATACAGGCAGCGAACGAGTTGTTACTGTCGTCAGGTTGTATATTTCATTCCTGTGTCTAACCACTACATTGTGACCTGCACAGCTAGATGTTTTCTGCACACCACAGAAAAAAACTGACAGAGTCGAATCCGAACGTGCCCATGTGCACGTTTTTGTTGTTTGTTTGTTTTTTAATCACGTATTTCTCAATGGTGCACCTTGATACCTCATAATTAAAGAACGTTCGGACATAACCTTAAACCACCTCTTTTAAAAATCGATCCGTCCAACTTTGCCTAATTATTTCACAGACATAGATCAGGCTGAAAACATTACCCTACCCTGCGGTCCCACACCAGCACCGGCAACTAACCGCATATGGCTTTTTTCTCATAAAGGATGCCAAAACGAGTGCGATATGAATCAGCCAAACTCTACTTTGTTTTCCAGAATACATTACGAACCAGCGCAATATGAACCAGCCGCATTTAGCGTCTTTTCACAATGAACGGAATCGGTAAAGTAGGACCCGGTTACGTTT
Organism: Conus betulinus; assembly: GCA_016801955.1. Taxonomy (NCBI): domain Eukaryota; kingdom Metazoa; phylum Mollusca; class Gastropoda; order Neogastropoda; family Conidae; genus Conus; species Conus betulinus. The sequence continues at coordinate 33,691 of JADBJO010018106.1, read as the reverse complement.
GGCTTGTCTTTAAAGAACAAATATGAACGAATGCATTGTGAACGATCCTTGCACGGCTCGTTTTTTTTCACAGAAAGCATTTTGAACGAAAGCAAACAGAAACAGGAACCCACAGGTGCACGGACCAGACTCCTACTGCTTGTTTCCGTGGAATGTACAATGATTCAGATCAATACAAGCAAGCTGCATTTGGTTCGTTTTCACAAAATTTCTATCAATCAGGTCAACATCAGCGAGTCACTTTTTTTTTGTTGTTGTTGACAGAATGAATTACGTATATCAATACCGTGTGAATCGTCGTCATTTGACGTTTTGAAAACAGTGCACTTTTATCAGTGCAGCATAATTAAGCCATAAATGTATGGTGTTCATTAACATGTAATATGAAATCTTTGCCATATCAACCAGCCATAATTGCCACTTTCGACCAGAGTGAAACACACAAACCACGGCGATATAATTCCAGCTTCACACGTTAGTTAGTTTCACCGAGTGCACAATGATTCATATCAACACAAATCAGCTGCACTTGGATTATTTTCACAGAGAGCACAATGATTCATATCAACACAATCAGCTGCACTTGGATTATTTTCCACAGAGTGCACAATGATTCATATCAACACAAAATCAGCTGCACTTGGATTATTTTCACAGAGTTAACACAAATCAGCTGCACTTGGATTATTTTCACAGAGTGCACAAGGGTTCAGATCCATACAAGTACAAATCAGCTGCACTTGGCTTATTTCACAGAAGACACTACGGATCAGTTCCATATCAAGTCTTGCTTTCTACTTGTTTTGGGGTTGTTTTTTTTGTTTGTTTTTGTTTTTGTTTTTTACTTGACAAAAAATCTATCCACTATCATGTCTCAATTCGTCTTGATCTCGTATAATGCACAAGGGCGTGTTTAATGTCATATGTCTCAGACTGGCTGAAGTCATAATTCTTACCAGCTGTCAGCTCCGCCGAGCAGAATTTGTTTTCGATTCGCGTGAAGGATTGAAAGTGCAAAGCCAAAAAAATGTTAAATGAAAAAAAAAAGAAAAACAGCAAAAAGAACGTAAAAAATTTCAAAGATACATGCTCTGCTTCATATACATCTTCCACCATCACTTTCTTATTACTTGAAGAATCAAAAGTAGTCTGTTTTCTATTCATTTCCCTCTCTTTGGATAAAACTAATAAATTGTCGTACCAAATGTACCATCAGAGGACAGCTACAGTCTTTACATGACTGTGTGTTTATCAGACCAGTTCGTTCAACCGGATTATAAAGCCCCGTTACCCTTGTCAAAAAAAATCACAGGTTTGAACACGGTCATCTAAGTCATACAAGAAGGTTTTAAGAAAAAATCAAATATTTGAAACGTTCATACAGCGTGCAATCAGTTTTCAAACTTCTTTCCATAGAATGCCGTTTCTCTCTCTCTCTTCTCTCTCTCTCTCTCTCTCTCTCTCTCTTCTTTCTCTCTCTCTCTCTCTCTGATCTATTTATTCATCTATCTATATATGGGTGTGAGTGTGGGTGCGCGCGCGCACGCGTATCGTGCAAGCACGCACGCGTAGATGCACGAGAACAAGTGCGTGTCTTCGTACATGTCTCTCCATGTTATAATCCCCGCTAAACTTTCTTTAATTCGTTGGCTTCCTGCGCTGTACTTCCCTACCGACCAGTGTAACACGGACTGTTCAGCTCCGTCCAACACAGAACCACATTTATACCCTACCAAATCTCATTAACGCACAGCAGAGCAAAGTAAACCCAGATCGCTCGCAAACGAGTCGATGACGAGGTTTCCGATCCTTCTCATCGCCGCTGATCCACATGACACACAGGACACACACACACACAAACACACACACACACCAACACAGCGGCGCGAGCCGCACAAATCACACAAACCTACACACTGCTGGAAAGAAAACAGTTTATCCTCAATCCATTACGGCACTGGCGGTCAGGTGTGTGCGCAGCTGGTATGCGACCGTGTATGAGACGCGGCGGAGGAGTAGAGTCCGGACTTGACCAGAAGCATGGTCACAAGCTGCCACGCTCTTTTTCGACTTGCACACACACAGCACAAACCAAAAGATCACCAATCACCATCATCATTATCACACCACCGCTATTCTTCCGTCATGGAAACGATTGAAAACGACCAGCGGGAGGGTTTCTTCATTTCAAGGTTCGCTGCGATGCGATTTGTCTGCCAGAGAAGGGGAAAAAAAAAGGCCATGTGTCAATTGGTTCCCCCCGCCGCCCCCCCGTGGCGGCATTAAGAGATTACGGAACACAAAGAGCTGCTCTTACCGGCTGCAGCACATCGATACGTGCTTGGGGGGGAGGGTTAGTTGGACCTTTGAAGGAGTTGAATGAATGAGAATGGCTTGATTGTCCCTGGCTTTCTTTGCCCGTGCCTGGAGGGACTACCACTGCAGGCGGCTTCCCATCCCTTCAGCTCATAAAGCACTGGTCGGAATTGAGGGGGGGGGGTGGAGCAGCAGAGGGGGGGGGCGACAAACACCGACAGCCCGGAGTCGTCACACACACACAGACACACTCGCGCGCGCACACATGGCGACGTGACAGGACGATAAGAAGAAAGGTGATTGAAAAAGTCATCCAACACTCCCTGGGCGACGAGTGGGGGGAGGGTGGGTTAAAAGGGTGGTCTCCACCCCACCGCATCCACCCCTTTCAATGGTTCCAGACTCGTCCGGCACTCCCATCTGGCACCAGACTGTCGCCCCTCGTTCTGCTTTTGGTCCCAGACTGTAGCCAACCGCCCGGCCCCTCTTCCTTTTCTGCTATTGGTTTCCTCACTTGTCGGCTCCTTCCCCACTCCGGTCTCCCCTTTGCCTCCCCCCTCCACGCCTTACCCCCCTTCTCTATATCTCGTCCCCCCCCCCACCCCCCGCCTCCCCTTCAGTGCCATGTCGGCAGTGCCCAAATATCCAAGAGAGCAACGTAATGTAACGCCGTAGAGGACATAATTGGTGGGGTAGGAGGGTGTGGGTGGGGGTGGGGAGGGCGGTCGGAAAGGACAAGCGAAGGGGTCGCAGGTTCCTCCTATCAACGCCCCCTGACCACTGAAACGTGGCGGCTTGCTGTCGTGAAACAAAAGGTCCGGTCTTCAGGGCGTTTGCCTTTCAGCTCGCCCGGAAGAGAGAGAGTCATTGAAAAGTAATAACCCCAACTCTAGGCCTCTTTGTTTGCGCCGGTGACGAGACATGGGCGGTGTTTCAAGCAATTCACGCGATTGTCAAATGCCGCTGTCGCGGCTCATGCTACACCTCTATTCTCTCTGCCCTTCAAAATAGCGGCGCTGTCTGCCAGAAAAGAGTTCACGTTGTTTCCACGGTTTCATGAGAACTCTTAACACCACCACCACCACCACCACCTAATAAATTTGATCATAATAAAGGACGTTGGCAATTAACCCGTTGTTTTGTTGTCTTCTTAGCTTTCGCGATGTATGACCGAACTTACAAATGGGGTGGAGGGAAGCTGAAGGGGGCGCTTGTAATATAACGCTAAGAGATATGTACACTGATGTCTTTTCATTTCAGTATAATGTTTACAGCCATTCCACTTCAAGTGTACTGTACTGGTTCTCAATACAGATTTAAGTGGAAGGGAGCTCGGGAGAGCAAAGACCTCGCCATGGTGGAGTGAAATGCTCGCGATTACATCATGCCACGTTTAAAACCATGTTAACCATTTTACGTCATGGTTTACGGAACTGTTGTTACCTATCTATGTAACCTTTGTTTATGCTTTTCTTTTCAAGTAGGTTGAAAACGGTTAGGAAAAAATATACAAAGACAACAGAAAAACGAGCCCGCCCGAACCCCCCGCAAAATGTAAAGGGTTTTTCCCCTTTGACATACATATAGGGAGGAACTGGACGTTGTTTAAAATGGCTTCAGTGGTTTTCGTGTAATCCCTCTAATAGACAAACAAACAAACAAATAAACCAAGAAACGTATGTGAAAACGTAGCTTCCTTGTCGACATGTAGAAGTATTAATAGCAGGAGTAACAATAACAACAACAAACAACAACAAGAACAACAATAACGATAACAAGAACAATGATAATAAAATAATGATAATAACAATAATAATAATAATGTCTATTTTGCTGTCATGATCAGAATGCTGGACAACGAGAGCAGGGCTCTGTTCTCGCGTCAACGTCGTTTGGAACTGCAGCGGATTCAATCGATAATTCATAACGCGGTGATCTCCTTACAGGCGCTGTATATTGACAGCGTGAAACATCAAGGCAAAAAACAACGTCTAGCAATGGCACGTCCGGCTTTTCATAGCTGAACTGAAATATTCCCTTAGACCATTGTTCTCACTGCCGCTCTGCATAGTTTGACTTAAAAACAAAACCCGCCACACTGCCAGTCGGCAAAAGGCTCTCCACATGCGCGGCAATAATGCTGACGGTGTCGATAGCGTTGCCATTGGTGCTGCTTCTGTTGGGTCAACAATTCAGCGAAGCATGTTCAAGACAGTTACTGACCATAATAAATGATCGGAAAGGAAGCCATCTTTAATAAAACCTAACCAGCATCCTTGGGAGGGACGGGCAGAAGGGAATGGGTTGGGGGGGGGGGGGGGGACAGAAGGGAAATGGGGGGGGGGGGGGGCGTATGGTATGCATGGGGGAAGGGGAGGTTATTCACACAGCACAAAGCAAGTCCAGACCAGCTACGCCGAGGGAGTTCATTTGTCATGTCCACCTGTGGGGGCTGAGAAAATCTTAGAAAAAACATTGTATCAATAAATACAAACATTCAACCATTAACAAGAGTGATGTCAAAGGAAAACCCCCAGTAAACCGAGGCTGCGGCCTACAGTCCTAAAGCTTTCTTCGATTTGTGCGCAAAGAATGCCCCAGCGGCCCACAAGAAGCGTCAGTTTGACCATTTCCGTGGACAGACCACTCCACAGTCAACGGGAGTGGACGTGGGGAAGGGGGAGGTGGGGAAAGAAGGCAGGGGAGGGGAGAGGGAGGGTAAATGGAGAAGGCGGCACAGATGGCATGGATGGAGGGGTGGGGTAGAGGGGAGGTTTGATCCACCGATCCTGAGCGAAAGATCTTATACCACGGTTGACAGACTGCGGTCATTGGTCTTCTTCCTGGTCAGGACGTTGCCGTGACTCAGAAGTGGGGTCACAAGGATAACTGGTCCCCGTGAAAGGTCACAGTGACCGTCACTGTGCACCGTACACCCAAGAGCCAAGGTGAGACAGAGATCAAAGTTACCCCCAACTCGCACAACATGGACTGTCACTGGTCAAACGATGGTTACATTAAAACTACGCCCCAAAGAACGGTCATTGGGACCAGTTACGTCACTGTGACCTTTGACACTGACATCGGCCATTGTGACTGAGATCTCTTGGTTTACGGAATTTATCGATGAAATAAAGTCAAAGGCAGGCCCATTTGATTGCAGAGGACAAAGGCAGAAGTTACTTACATGGTGGTTCTGTACAGTCCAGGTCACAGCCTTGCAACTAGCAGTTCGTACGCTGATTTAGCAAATTCCGGTTCCTGAGTACATGATGACACTTCAGCACTGTTCACGAAAATCAATGAACATGTCTCGTTTTCAGCAAACAAAACAACAGCACAAAGAGAAGGAGAAATAAAGAACCAAATCACAAACATTATTCACAGATTCGCTATCGTACTGACACCCTTCTCTGGGGATGGACGAAGTTCGTTGAAACCGAAGCAACTTGAACAGATCCGCCCGTGTTTACAGGAGTGCTCATGCGGAGACCTACACAGTCTCTTTCTTCACATTACTGTCAACAGGCAAATCCTGAGCCGACGTGTTTCTAAACGAGTGAAGAAACCGCAACAGATCAAACCCCCGATCTGCATGATAAAACGGGAAAGAAAGCGGGAAACGAAGAGATTCGAAACAAGGATCTTATTCCCTATATTCAATGTACTTTTACCTTGTTATATGCATAGGTAACGGGTAGCCATGCGCATGAACAACTGCGGCGTAAAATATTGACGACAAAATGTTGATGTCATGCTTTTTTCTCCTTCACCAACACTCTCCCTTTACCCCATAGCCCGTCCCTAATCCCACTCTGTACTGAACGACAGAAGGTTTAGATGACTGAATCTTAAACATTGTAAATGAACATTTTCGCTGACATGCAACTCCCTCCCAGCCACCACCACCACCCCTCCCCCCTCTCCCCCTCCCACTACACTGCAGCAGACGCACTTGCGTGGTATTTAGCGGCGCCAGCTGTGAAAGCACTTTGTAGGGCAATATCTGTAGGATACCGACTGATAGCTATGACAGCCTTGTCGTGCTGCCAGCGTGAAAGAGTCCCCCCACCCCACCCCACCTCACCCACATCTACCCCGCCCCTCGAAGGCACCACCACGTCCCTGAACGTGCGCTTGAGGACGTACCCACCACGCCTCTGAGCTTGACGACACTGAAGACGTCAGTAAGATCTCGTATGGATGCAGAGGAAAAAGAATTTTCGAAGCGGTTCATGAAAGGTCACGGGACTTTGAGGCACCTTTTATCGATGATGAGTGTGGGTAAGGATGACACAGACGATGCCATGGACTTTCACTCAAGTTGAGGTTATACATTGGTAAGATTGTTGGTCTCGTGTTGGAGGTTATACATGGTAAGATTGTGTCTCGTGTTGGAGGTTATACATGGTAAGATTGTGTCTCGTGTTGGAGGTTATACATGGTAAGATGTGTTCTCGTGTTTGTGTCTTGTTTCTTTGCTCTAAAGGCTCAACCAACCTCACTTACTTGCAGAGAGATGTGTCAGTGGATGGATCCGGAAGTGTTATCAACACTATCACAGAAGCATCTATAAGCTGGATGTAATTCTACTATGTGGCTCCAATGTTCCTACCTGAACCCCATTACTTTTGGGGTGTAAGGGGTGTCTGGCAGAGGCAGTAGTATCTGGGCTGGGGTGTTTGCCAAGTCCTTCTTAGGGCTGCACATCTTTGGTCCTCACTCGTCACTCAGCCTCACCTGTGTCTCCTCGCAGCTATTACCATGCGACAGCAGCCACACCCCGGGCAACAGCTTGGGCAGGCTGGCAGAACCAGGTGAGGGCAGCCGATGCGTCTCAAACCCTCGGTGAGATAGGGCTCGTCTACCTAAGCACGTGGATACTGGACTCGGCGGACTTCTCAGAACGGCAACTCCCAGCAATGCACTGTGGAGTGCACAGAGCACGGTAGGACGCAAAAGATATCATGGTCATCCACGGCATCCGACTCCGTCTGCAACCGTCTTGACCCTGTCTTGTTGCTGGACTCAGAGGGTTTTTGGACGAGACAGTGAGGTCTACGCATTGCGAAACCCCTCTTCACTTCAAAGTCACTGCGCGAGTCACTTCTGCCATATCATCATATCATCATCATCATCATTATCATCATCATCATCGTCCACCCCAGTTAACCTCGTCGACCCGACACGCAGTCACACTGGATAGGAGTCGGCCGGAGCCAAAACGTCCTAAAAATATTACGCTTCTGATGGATTAAGCCTACCATCCCCTTATCATGACGCTGCACAACGCCACAGTGTCTGATTGTCCTTGTTTTCATCACTGTAGCTTTTCAATCCTACCGCCGCTCAGGGGAACAGTATATGTCCCGCAAAGCTGACAATAGTAAACCACTGACCAACCTTCTGATGTCCGAAGATTGACAACACCAAGCGTGCTGGGGGCTTCTGCATCACGTCTTCTGTGTACTGTGGTTTCTGCGCTGATTCTGCATACACAGGATCTAAACCCTTTCTTGTATTACCTCGCCCTTCATATCCCTCCCACCCCCTGTTCATCCCAGTCCCGCCCCCATTATCATTTTCTTTTATTTTCATAGCAACTGAACTCCCTAACTGAACTGTGTAGGCAAGGAAAGCTTGGTGTAGACGGCAGAATCATTGCTCATGATAATCACGTGTAATTTGTTTTTTATTTTGAAAAGTTCGATTGTATGGCGGGAGGAGAGGGGAGGGGGAGCTATTCAGTTCATCATGAGAGACAGACAGCAGAGAGAGAGAGAGAGAGAGAGAGAGAGAGACAGACAGACAGACGACAGACAGACAGACAGGCAGACAGACTGACAGACAGATGGCCAGGCAGACAGGCAGTGAGGAGTCGGGGTGGTCGAACAGAGGAGAGAGGTGATAGAGGTGGGGGGTCATTCACAATGACAATGATTCCTGAACTGTTGCCGTTAAAAGCCTCTCTCTCTCTCTCTCTCTCTCTCTCTCTCTCTCTCTCTCTTCTCTCTCTGTGTGTGTGTGTGTGTGTGTGTGTGTGTGTGTGTGTGTGTGTGTGTGTGTGTGGTGTGTGTGTGTGTAAATGTGTGCGTGCGTGCGTGTGTGTCTAATACTTGCCCCTACTACTGAACTTTGCTATCAAGAGTGTACACACGGGTGCACAAGAAGTGAGACAGAAAAAGAACAGTGTCGGGATGTAGGGAGAGCGGAGACACCGCACAGTACAATCACGCAAAGAATACAAACAGGTACAATACAGCTCTGAACATTTATCTTAGCTGAAACGTAATACAGCCCGATATGTTAGACGTGAGAGAAGGGTCTGGAAGAAGGAATTACAAAAAAAAAAAAAAACAAAAAAGATAGCACACA
>JADBJO010018106.1:10000-20000 GCA_016801955.1 Conus betulinus | reverse complement strand
TGTAGAAGCATCTGTATCAAAGTGTGTGTGTGTGTGTGTGTGTGTGTGTGTGTGTGTGTGTGTGTGTGTGTGTGTGTGTGTGTGTGTGCATGCGTGCGAACGTGCATGTGTGTGTGGGCGTGTGCGCGTGTATGTATGTACGCGCACGCGCGCGCGCATGTGTGTGTGTATGCGTGGATGTGTGTGTATATGTGTGTGTATGCTCGCATGTGTGTGTGTTAGCGCACGTGCGCGAGCACGCGTGTATGTGTGTGTGTGTATGTGTGTTGTGTGCGCGCGTGCGCGCATATGGGCATGTATGTGTTCATACGTATCTGTAAATGCAATAAGTGCGCGCGTAAGTGCGTACATGTGTGCGTGGCTGAGGAGTTCCGTTTCAATTGTTCCTAGTTGCTATAGGAAAAAGACAGACAGACAGTGAAACAGACAGGCAGACAAACAAGCAGAGAGAGAGAGAGAGAGAGAGAGAGAGAGAGAGAGAGGAGAGAGAGAGAGAGAGAGAGACGAGTAGGATAAGAAATTAGGAGGGGAATGGAGAGGGAAGGGGGAGGAGAGAAAAAGGGTGATGGGTGTGGGGAGAGGGGGGACGGAGGGACAGGAGGTGGGACTCGAGGAGGCTATAGACAGACGATGGAATGTTAGTGTGGATATACATAAAACCAGAGACAGTCCAGAGCTTTGAGACGTCGATTGATAGCGTCAGTCACAATTTTTAGACAACATTGCTCTGTCAGATGATAAACACAATCCCCTCTGAGCCACGGTATCTGTTAAACCGGTACCTTCATATAATTGGTATGTACCCGATCAGTCACACAATCCTCCATTATTATTTTTGTGAGACTGTGAGATAGGCCAAGGCAAATATTCATCGTGTTAGTTTGAACAGACGCCAGGACAAAGGAAAAACCTGTGTATTAGTTTAAGGAGAATGCATCGTGTTCCTCAATGGAGACGCGTGCTTCACTTTCGACATATTCAACAATAAATGAGTTTTAATTCGACGCAGTTGCATCCAGAATCCTTGGTCGAAGAACATTAAGGAACAGGAGTAAACGTACAAAATGAAGAACGTAGAAGAATGGTTGAAAAAAAAAAAGAAACAAGCAAGGTAGGAAGAAAACAAAGAACGGACAAACCAAAAAATGAAAGATAGAATGAATGAAGGAAAGAAAGACCGACAGAAAGAAAAAGGTAAAGAAAAGAAAAGAAAGAATGGAAAGAAAACTACCATAGCGTGTTTGACTCAGTTACTGGAAACACACATAATTACTTAGTTTTCCAGACCAGACCTCGGTCTCGACTGCACCAAACACCAGATCAACCCCTCTCTCTCTCTCTCTCTCTCTCTCTCTCTCTCTCTCTCTCTCTCTGCTGCATTCGTTCTCATATCACACACACACACACACACACACACACACACACACACACACACACACACAAGAGGAGACGCCCTCCCCCATCCCAACTCCTCCCCCCCCCCCCTTCCCACACCAGTCATAGACTTTCAAACATACCAGTATAATCAGCAGTTTGCTCAGTCTTTCATTAGGAGAGAGGGGGGGGGGGGGGGAGATGGTGTTGGCGGGAGAGAACTCTGCGGTCAGTTACTGTTTGACATGGGTGAACAACCCTATCTTTTGTGGCCCTCTCAGAAGGTACAGGGACATGGAGCGCCTGTACAAATGGTGGCCGCCCTGCGGCGATAGTTCAGCCCCTTGGTCAAACTCTCCCCTCTCCTCCCTGTAGCCTACTCCTCCCCCCCCCCCCCCCCTCCCCCCGATTTCCCTACCAGCACTGGCCCAGCCCGAAAAGATTAGTGTGAGTGCACAAATCCTGGCTTATACTCGCTTTGACATGTTTTGTTCCAGCGATCGCGTGATATATCGTGCAATCGTTTGACTTTCATTCTTATCAAAGCGAGAACTAGCATGTGCCCTCTCTCTCTCTCTCTCTCTCTCTCTCTCTCTCTCTCTCTCTCTGCTTCTACAGATTGTGAAAAAGAGAAACAAAGACACACCCCCGAAGCGCCAGTGGTACGTAGAAAATAGTGTCCTCAACTGCCGAACCAGTAAATCTCTCGTCCCACTGGCACCTTTGGGCTCTCACTGTTAGAAACTAGATGCAAAGCATATAAACATACTCTTAGTTTATCTTGAATGCGCGTGAGATATTCCATACAGAGGAAAATCCGGGATAGGCCGTTATAGCCGTTAGTAATGGCTATTATGGTAAACATCGGCCAACATCTGTGACCCATAATGAACATACCTTCAAATTTTCAGAAAGATCGGCCAAGTACTTTCTGAGATTTTCCATAAATTTCCATAAAGAAGAAAACCGTTATGGGCCCTTATAGCCGTTAGTAACGGCTATAACGGTAAAACAAAACATCGGGCATCATCCGTGACCCATAATGAACATACCTACAATTTTTTTAAAGATCGGCAAGTACTTTCTGAGATATTCCATAAAGAAAAAACCGTTATGAGCCGTTATAGCGGTCAGTAACGGACATAACGGTAAAATAAAACATCGGGCATCATCCGTGACCCATAATGCACATATCTACAAATTTTCAGAAAGATCGGCCCATTATTTTATTTGGAGCGAGTGGAACACATTTTGACCACGGATGGACACACACACACACACACACACACACACACACACACACACACACGCACAGCATTTCTTCGTTCCCATTGGAAAGTACTCCCTGTTCTATTAGAACCGGGTGTACAAAAATGCATAATATGGGATAATATGGGATCGGCGAGGATTACACGGTACTGGTGTGGATAAAAGGGGACAGGTTTTCATATCTAACTACCTTTTGTTCCACATTTCTCCTACCTGGGAAAAGATAGGAAAAGACAGCTTTTCTGTTGATGCTCTATCATTCTTTTATTCCTAATGGATTATGATTTTCTTTTTTTTTTTTTCTTTCTTTCTTTCTGCGTACGCAGGCTGATATTCCTGCGGACCCTCACTGTATAGACAGGCAAGGATTAATCCCATCTACCCAACAAAGGGAGTGGAGTTTTGGGTGTGTGAGCGTTTTTTTTTTTTATCCCGCCATTAAGGCAGCCGTACTCCAGCTTCGGGGAAATGATTTGATTTTTGTCTTCTTTTTTTTTTTAACTCCGTCCACTTCTCCGTAACTTATTTGCCAAATTATTGCCGACCTTTTTTTTTTTTTAAACTCTGAGATGATGTGTTTCCAAGTTTGCTGATACAACCTCTTTGGTCGGTAGAACTCTCTCTCTCTCTCTCTCTCTCTCTCTCTCTCTCTCTCTCTCTCTCTCTCTGTGCATCAGATGTACATAAAATTGTTTACAAAGTCACAGAAAGTCCTACTGTCAGTTGGTTGAAGTTTTACGGTGGGTGCTGGAGACCATTGACACATTCCCTTTAAGGTAACTGTACTACAGCCACTTGAACTCCACTGTCGTCACAATACATGGCACTTGCCGAGACGAGTACAACATGCATGGAAGCATACTCACCTCTACTGCTTTTCTCATGTCAAAGAGGGGTAGGTCTCTGGTGCCTGATGGATTCTGAAGCTCTACGTCATTCTCCTTTCTTCTTTTGTCCTCAGCTATGGAATCCTCAATCATTTCCTGAAATAGCAAGCCATGATCGTGATCACCATCTCTATGTCGAGGTCGGCTACGAAGTTCCTGTTTGAAGGGCAGGTTTCAGTATCGCTCTGGTAAAAGGGAGATCATACATACTCGAAACTTTGCGACATGTTCGAAAATTCGAAAGATATCTTTCTATTCTGCATTCTGATTTTCATAAATGTATTAAACGTGATAAAATGGTGAAAATGTCAACATGATCTATTAGTAAACAGAGATTGTCCCATTGTAGGAGTATTATAAACAGACATGTGTTTTTCCCCTCCGTTTTATTACATCATGTTCCATACTTACTGTTTTATTTCCTGGTGTCTGGTTTGATTTCGAACAGAATTTGTCTAGCCGCTTCTTTTCAGCAGTATTCTACCCTGTTCATAACAACGTTATGTATGTGAATGAACTGGCCCTGATTCGGCCCTTTGTGGTCGGCTGTACTATCAACATCATGAACTGAGTGCGAGAGAATCTTCTGGAAGCGTCTTTCAGAATAAGCTATTAGAAAAACACATCGCTTGACGCACCCCTCTGCCTATAACACAGAAAAAAAATACAACCGCGCGCGCGCACACACACACGCCCCCCCCCCCCCCACCCGACACACACACACGCATGCGTGCATGCGTATGTTTGTGTGTGTAAAGTACGTTCATAGAGGGAATTGAATTTTCGACAAAACGAACCTTATTGACTATGTAAAAAAGAAAAGTAAGCAAAGTGTATCCCATCAATTTTAAACCAACTGAAACAAAAACTTTATAGGTGGGGATCGTAGACCAGTATTCTAATTTTTCTAACTTTATAATATGCAACCCAAAAACACTTTCTAGCACGAAGATGTTCTGAGCAAGTGGGAAAATGTACGAGAAAAAGATAGGAAACAAAAGAGGGAAATATTGGAGGGAAGACCGTATTGAAAAAAAAAAACGAAAAAAAAAAAACCAAAACAATAAAGGAAAAGAGAGAAAAAACACAAGTCCTGAGGGCTATCCACTCACGTCCTGCATTGTGAGAAAGAAGTGAAGGGCACTTTTCACCAGAAGGTCCACAGCAAGTCTCCTTGCATCGCCTTGTCCAGAGCGGAGTAGCGGATTTCCTCCCGTACCCCGTCAGCCGTGGTGCGGATCACACGTATTGAGCATCTGCTGTCTACCACTCTGGCTACGTTTGGCCTTTCTGTACCTTCGTCTTCATCCGAACAGACGTCTGAAACAGAAAAAAATACAAGATGTTTCCGTATTGTGACATTTGGAAGGGAAATGTTCTCCGGCTGTTTGATTTCTCAGCTGCATCTTGGTGTCGTTCATCAGCTGAATTCATCATGTATTCTCACTATTCATCAACTCCACTGGTGGCTGCGGTTTGCCAGCGGGGTCCATTGTAACTCTCAACAGGTATCATCTCCGTTTTGGGGTCTGTTGAGCCAGGCAAAATGAAGGGATGCAGAACCAGGTTGCGATGCAGGTTGGAATGGTAGGCGACTGTTTATGGGATAGCCTGGTCGATTGGGGGTTCTGTGGATTTTTTTCTTTAATCCTGGCATGCGCAAAGATTTGACTTTTGTGTGCCATTCCCACTCAGTATTCTACTCATATTCTAAATCACGCCTTTAGTGATGGTCTGGTTCCTAATCTTTCGAAAGGTTCAATCGAATCGAATGTTACTGTGCTATATGTATACCAATACCAAGCTACAGCGTTTCTCCTTGTTAGACTATGGCACCAAAATTAACCGTATCACTTATTTTGACTCACATACCGCGTATACACACTAGAATGAAATCTATTTTGCAATGACATATAATCTCTTTGTCTTTTTTTTTTTGCTTTGTTGAAGGTGTCAACCGCTAGAATCTCAGAATGAATATGCGCCAGCCCTTTCGTTCTTTCGAAAAGTCTAATTTGATAGAGAGCAATATCCCAAGATAAGAGCGGCAGTTAAACGGGAATAAATATGAGTGATCTGTATGGTTTGAAAAAAGGTAAACATATTTCGTGAAGATTTTAAAGGTGTAATTACCTCACTCAGTCTCGGACAGAATACGTTTACAGAATGAAGTAATAACACCTTTCATTTCATCGCAAAACTTGTTACTGTTTTCTTTCAACCCGATCTTTAAGCTCTCTTCTGTGAAGCTACAGTCTCTCACAGCAAGCATACTCTTAAGCATCCGTCAAAGGATTGATTTACAAATTCTAACACACACACACACACATACACACACACACACACACACACACACACACACACACACACACACACACACACACACACACACACACACACACACACACACACACACACACACACACACACACACACTCACTCACTCATCATTCACTTCTTACTTATTCACTCACTCACTCACCAATGTCAGGTATGCGGTAGAAGCTGAAACCAGAGAGGCTACCCGGGGTGAGCAGCATGCTCTTCATCAGACGGTAGGGCTGTGGCGAACTGGACAGGTCGGGGTGGAAGAGAGGTTTGCGGCACTGGGGTATTGCCAGGCACTGAGAGTGTTCCGTCAAAAACCCTGAAAAATATACTTCCGATCACCAACGGTTGAAGACTAACTAACTACCGGGAATTAAGAAGTTATACGGGTTTCGACATCTCATTTTGATGGAATTCAGTTCAATGCGCCGTCAAACGTAAGCCATTGTAGACATCAGACGCATTTTACTCTGGAACATTATTACTGATCTGGAAGCAGAAAGCGCATGGGAGGGGACTTAGTGAAACACAAAAAGAACAATTTCAAATGTTCATATACGTAGCCAGAGAGACCTGTTTCTTTCAGGATGCACAGCAATTTGGTATGGTCCTTGACATGGGAAAAGAAACAAGTGCATTATCCCCTTTAGAAAACTGCGTCTTTATATGGGCGCTGATTCGTGAGGGCGCTCAGTCATAGATCATGTTTTTTTCGAAAACCATCCCATGCTGTTGATATCAAATCGCTCTTTTCACAGTAGAACGCCATTCGGATGGCAGTAATGCTCCCAACAATTTTGCCTAAGTGGCGGGAGGGGAGGACGGAGGGAGGGGGGGGGGGGGGGGGGGAGAAAATGACGCCGGTTCATAACTTGAAGCTTCTAACTTTCACGTCTGTAAGTTAAATTGTTTAGTGACGGACAGGTGCAAATTTTCTTTCTTCTCTGTGGTGTTCACTGGCCACAATACAGCTAGTTCTGTGACTGAATGAGGGCCATCTGGCCCAACTACCGTCGACAGCCTGGAGATCCCTTTGAGCGAAGTGTCGGCCAGCTGCACTTCTCAAGCATCCCCGGAGCACACGCTCCGTCGCCTGATCATCATGTCCACCAGAGCACAGTAACGGAGGCAGCAGATTCATGTCTAGTGCAAAAGGATGGTCTGTCTGTCGTTTGCATTCTCCCGTCGCCATTTTCACCATACCGCTTGGCTGCAATCTCATCAATTGGTGGGGATCTTCCCTCTGTACATTTGAAACCTGTGTAATGTATCATGCACATGGAGTTCTCTCAAATACGTTCCTAGCTGTGTGTGTGTGTGTGTGTGTGTGTGTGTGTGTGTGTGTGTGTGTGTGTGTGTGTGTGTGTGTGTGTGTGTTTGTTTACCATGTATGCTGTGTGTGTGTGTGTGTGTGTGTGTGTGTGTATGTGTGTGTGTGTGTGTGTGTGTGTGTGTGTGTGTGTTTGTACCACTGTGTGTGTGCGTGTGCGTGCGCGCGCGCGCGCGTGTGTGTGTGTGTGTGTGTGTGTGTGTGTGTGTGTGTGTGTGTGTGCGTGTGTGTGTGTGTGTGTGTGTGCGTGTGTGTGTGTACCACTGTGTGTGTGTGTGTGTGTGTGTGTGTGTGTGTCTGTGTCTGTGTGTGTGAGTGTGTGTGTGTGTGTGTGTGTGTATGTGTGTACCACTCTGTGTGTGTGTGTGTGTGTGTGTGTGTGTGTGTGTGTGTGTGTGTGTGTGTGTGTGTGTGTGTGTGTGTAAATACACTGATGCCTACGACTCTGATCGTCTGTAAAAGGGCGCCTGCTTTCTATGGAAGGGATGGGAAGGGTGTGGCGGTAGTGGTGGTGGTGGCAGTGGGTGGGAACAGGATGCTGGTGGCGACTGAAAAACAAGTGTTCATATTTCTACCCGGTCATTATCTGTATAGAAGCACACGTCTCTAAAGGCTTTTTTTGTTCAGCAGGTATAGCTGTCTATAAATGATTAGACGCTATGTAAGCGCATATCATCATCATAACCACCATCATCATCATAATTACCATTATCATCGTTATTGTTATCATTGTTAGTTCTATTTCTGTCAGCGATGTGAGCGTCCTGATGATAACTTTTTTTTTGCGTAAAGTGATTAATGCGGGCTACTGGGTAACTCCCATCTGTCAACGATCAGACAGATCCACTGTGGAACCTTCCCTCTGGTTGCAGCAAATTCTTGGAAGACTTTGAATAGGAACAAGAACTTAAAGCCTGCTGGCCTAAGAGGACATCAGACAGGAAGAACCTACGGAGTATTCGTTGTCTGATGCTTGGATCGTTGAGCCGGCAGGAGAACTGTTTCAGTCCGGTAGTCAGTGGGTGCCGTATTTGACTGCAAGAACACTGGATACTGATGTCCGTCGTGGAAGCGACAAATGTGGCCGGCCATCCATCAACCACACCGCCAGTGGCTGACTAGCCTGTATAATGCATGAATCCATGACTGCAGCAGGTAGCATTCACCTTTCACCGTCTTCGCCAACAACTGCTTCACCTTGCCATTTTGTGCGTCTTCTAGGCTGATGTCTGGTTTCGGCGAATGTACTTTGGGCATTGTAAGAACAATTGCCTGTTTCAAAGGACAAAGCTATCCTTTCTAGTTGTTTTGGTGAAAAGCATCTATTTTTGGACATACAGGACAAACATTCTGTAACGCTGTAATGATTTCGCGGTGAGAAAATTGCAACGATTAATGTTGTTTCTGCTGGTTTACAAAGCAGACGCACACAATTAAACACGTGCAGGCACGCCTGGATGCCTGTGCCTGCGTCACACACCAGTCAATCCAACAGAAGCGACGAAAAAGGAAAGACAAAGAAGACATGTGAACGAACTGACCGTGAGTGAGCAGCGAGTGAACCACCTGGGTATCCCAGGTGCGCGTCCAGGTGGACAGGTAGCGCCTGGCTGAATAGCCAGGACGAATCTGCCGCTCCCACCTCTCCTGGCCGGGGCGGATGAACTTCATGTGCATCTGATCGTCAGCATCCTCTGCCACCTGTCACCAAGCCTGGCTTTAGTCGTGTTTTAAACACAGCTTGGTTGTTGTCAGGCAACAGATCGACGAAATGGCGAGTTCGCTTCCATGAAAAACAAACACACAAACATGGAGCAAGCAAACAACATGAAGACATGGTGGCTACAATACCATTAAAAGCTCATCATTAACCTGTCATGAAGAAAGTTCTAATGGCCCTCGCTTTCTTTCTCTAATTGAAAAGTGCTTTATCAAAAACAAAATTCCATTCCAAACGAATCATTTATTACCTTGGTACCTTGTGTTAATTTACTTTGAATCTGTTCGGAAAACTTTTTTTTTTAATTTTGCTCTGTAAATAGAAAATTCGTCATTGTTGTTGTTGTTGTTGTTGTTGCTGTTTTAACCTGATGACAGAGAGAGACAAAGAAGAAAAGAAGAAAAAGAATGACAGCGGCAGCGGTAACTACACGATGAGCTGACGACACAAACCGAGTGCCACAAAGCAGAGAAAGGATATGTAGTGAAGGTTTCTGACAGACACTGGAAACGGTCTATCGGCCTTTACAAAATGTTCACGTTTAGGACACTTTTTCACTGACAATTTTACAACTACACATATATTTTCTACTGACACTACGTGACTCTTACATAAATTTTTCACTTAAAAAAACTACAATTTTTAGACTCTTACGAAACTGGTGTCATTAAAAAAAAAGCCTCCTAATCATGTCCCAAATCTTAAAAAAATCTGAAATTACAAATATGCACGCCAACGATACCAGATTCGATGTTTGATTTTGGTTAATCGAAGTTTTATAAATATAGTAAAAAAAAAAAACCTGCACTTCTGAATATCACACTAGGCCCGTTAAGTCCCTAGCACGAGGAACATTAGTATTTGTGGTGGTGATTTCAATGATTTTACTTGTTCCTTTTTGTTTAAAGAGACATGTTCATGAAGTGGTACCTTACTGCAACTTTTACTATACAGGAAAACCAAGATATAGCGACACACACACACACACACACACACACACACACACACACACACACACACATACACGCGTGCGCGCGCGCGCGCGCACACACACACACACACACACACACACACACACACATATCCACATAC
>JADBJO010018106.1:0-2500 GCA_016801955.1 Conus betulinus | reverse complement strand
TGCTGCCTGTTTGTTTTTCACCCATTCTTCTTTATCGCCATAATTATTATTCTCACTGTCCTTTTTAAGAGGTTGATATAAAACGAGTCCCAGATCAATTTTTGGCCTCAAGCCTTGCCTGACTGGTATTTATGGTCTATTGCGAGATAAATGTGATTATAGACACAGAGGAAAGGGAGGAGAAGAAAAAAGGAAGAAAAACGGGGAGAAAAAGAAAGGTTTTCGTTTTCAAAAGTCATGAAATGCTGCGTACGAGAAATCGAAAAAAAAAAAAAAAGAAAAAAATAAAAAGTCTATGAAGGGAAGGAGGCAGTCCCCGATCTTAAGAGGAGGGGTTTATGTTTTTAAACGTTTTTTTTTAGGAGTAGGAATTTTTTTTGTTTTCAGATGTCTTTTTTGGGACAGTTGCGGTATGTGCCGACATGTCTGTGGTGTTAAACACAAAAACATGGGCGTGTGGGCCAGGAAAACACACAAAAAAGGAAAAAGGAAAAAAAAAGAAAAAACTGTAGGCAGATCTTGAATTTGCAGGGAAGGGTGCGTGAGCGTAATCTACTCTCTCTATCTCTCTACGGTCTCTCTCTCCAAAATCATGTGTGTTAAGCTCTGAGTTGCGATGGGTTACGACGTCCTTTACATGTCTTTGCTGTTGTTTTATTATGATTTTTATCATCGCAGGTTCATTATTAGGATCACTGTCATCGGTACTGACTAAGTAAATCGTATTATATCAGCCTCACCGGGAAAACCACCACGATCTTGAGGTAATAGCCTTAACTAAGAGGATAGAGATAGGGAGGGGAGGGAGACGAGGAGCGAGAGAGAGGGGGAGGGGAGAGAGAGATGGGAAGAGAGAGAGAGACGGAGAGAGAGATGGAGGGAGGAGACGGAGTACAACCGCCACCACCCAAACGCCCACACACGGGGACCAAACATCTCTCTTCTGCTGACAGAAGAATCGCACAGACCAAGGAATAGTTAGCCCAAAAAAACAGCGGATCATGGAGGGGGCGCGAAACAATTTGGCGTCTTCTTTCATAATCATAGTGGTTCCTCACCTCCGGAGGTCATGGCAGATAGGAAAGATCTGAAGCCTCATCTCATGAGTGGAGTCGGCCGGATTCGAGATACGATATTAATCTATGACTTGCGCAGGAGGAGAGAGTCTTTTTGGTCTGACGGATGGTGGGCTTGTCAGACGCCGCCCTTGTGTGCATTATTCATCCGGAGGGGTACCGCTAGAGAAAAAAAGCGGGAATAGGCCGCCCTAGTGGTTTGAGAAGGGAGAGAGTTTTCCTCAGACAGTTACGCCGATTATGTCTGTTTGTTTCAAAGGATAGATTTTTAAGGTTATTGGTCGCCAGCACATCAAGGCCTCTGTTCAGCGGGAGGGAAACATCAGGAAAATTCAGGACAATGGATACGAGTTCTGAATTCTGTTACACAAAACAGAAGGAGAACCAAAAAGTTTTCTTGAAGTCGGAACGCATAAACATGGACAAAAAATTGGGGGTTTCTTACGGTTGTGAGAGAGAAGAGAGAGAGAGGAGAGGATGAGAGAGGTGGAGAGGGCGAGGAGAGAGAGGAGAGAGTACCATATATACACAGCGAGTCGCACGCATACACCCATCCCTCTGATCGTCCCCCGACACACAACCCACACATCACACACACCACACACACCCACCCAGTTTCACAAACAACACACCACACACAACCACCACACACACACCACACAAACACACACATAGAGGTTTCACACCACACGCAAGTCAAAACAACAGGTTCTGATTGAACACTTGGATTGTATTCCCAACACATTATACTCTTCACCATCAACACTCTGTTTGGCCACTACATTCACAGCTGTCCGAAGGGCTAAACTGTGTCATACACCCATGCCCCCTTGCCCCCCCCATATATAAAAAAAAACAATCAACAAAAAACACAAGTACCACGTGTTCACTCAAAAACAGCAACTACAAAAGCATGCTTAACGCGCAGCTGAGCATAGGAGGACGAACTGCTGCTAACATTCTGTCGAAGGCCAGGGAAGCAATCGTTTTCTCCAGCTCAACTGACGCAGTGGTCTCGGGCCTCGAAACCTGTTATGCATCCACAGTGAGTTGCTATTGCAATCCAAAGGGCCCGTACGCAGTCGTAAGGGAATGTAAACTCGCCACGATTTTCTGCCCGAGGCTGTTCTTCAACGCTTTGGTACCAATGGCCTAGTGTTGGCCGTCCCAGTGGCAGGACCGGGAAAACGACAAGAAAGGCTAAAACAACGTGAAGGGTGGTGGGGTACAACCTGCGACCCCGTGCGTAATAATGGAGGATGTAGGATTTGTGGCGCCCCCTGGACGGCTCCGGGTTCGTCGGTGCACCCTGCGATTACGGTCATGGCACCACTATGGACACCGGTCCCCCCGCCCCGCTTTCCTACGTTGTGCTGTTGTGTTATGCATCGTCAGGTGTGCCGGGGATGGGAGATTGCACCTGT
>JADBJO010018105.1:32500-36067 GCA_016801955.1 Conus betulinus | reverse complement strand
ATCAGTAATAGCAGCAGCAGCAGCAGCAGCCAGCAGTAGTAGTAGTAGTAGTAGTGGTGATATAGTGTTGTCGTCGTCGTCGTCGTCGTCATCATCATAATCATCATCATCATCATCATCATCATCATCATCTCATCATCATCATTACCATTATTCTTGTTCTGTTTTTTTTTTAGTCCCCCCATCTCTCTTATCATAGTTTTGATTGTGTCCAGAGCTAGTATTTCCTTGACAGATATAAATATTTCACATCGAGATATCTTTTTTTTTCCCTCATAAATTGTTTCAATTTGGAGGAGGAAATGGATTACACATCAGACGGAAAGATTTATACAACATCCACACGCCTACTTACCTTAGAAAAGAAACCCAGCTCGTCCGAATCTTTCTCGAAACCAACTCTGGGACCAAAAAAAAAAAAAAAAAATTTCCGCATCACACTTTGTTGGCCTATGACACCAGCACTCACTGGATCATCCTGGGAGCGAACGTGGAGCAAGAATGACCTCACCACAGCAACAGAGCGCCAACCTGTGTTCAGCTGTTAACAGACGCGAGTCCCGTTCACAATAGAGGGTGAGTCATGGAGTCAGTCACATTGACTCAACGTGGGCCCACAGTAGAGTGGCTGCGTAGTGCGAGGAATTTGACAGCCACGTTCCGTTCGACATACTTGCCGGCAGGGCCTTGTCGTTCGGGTTCACTTGCGTGGGTGTTGCAGAGTATAATGCAGCTTTTTTTTTTTTTTACCCCCCTCCCCCCCCACCCCCCCTGCCATGTTTCCTTCCTTCCGTTTAGACGACGACGACAGATAGCGATGTTATTATGTCTGAAGCGCTGATGAGCGTGTCGCTGCTGCGAACTTGTTCGCAGTAGGTCATAAGTTTGGCATGGGGCGGGTGGTGTGTGGTGTGGTGTGGGTGCAATATGGTGATCCTTTTTTTTTTTTCTGTGTGAGAGTACTCATTGACGAATCTACCGTAACAAAAAGGCGCACGTGCTTGTGCAAGTGCTCAAGAACGAATGGATCTAGTGCGTGCGTGTATTGATACATGCTTGTAAGCAGGAACATGTAGACGCGCTCAGTCGAATAGGCCGTATGCACAGGCGCCCACAGCATGCACGAACGCACACACACGCGCGTACGCACGCACACACAACACACACACACACACACACACACACACACACACAACACACACACATACATACAATACATAATCATCTTGAAGATACGTGCTTTGAAACCAAATTCTATTGCATATTAATTTCTAGTAACGCTCTTTCTTACATTATTACGTTTGCTATGAACTGAACAAAAGGTCGGATGTACATCTTCGTCGGTACTTGAAAAGGTATTTGCAATTCCTTTATAATCGGGAACTCTCGGGATGGATTTTCGTACTGCACAGATTTTACGGATATTCCGTAGGCAATAGACTCTCAGAAGTAGTTAAGTTCCTCGTCGAAGCTCTCTCCACATGATAGGCAATTAACATCTATTTCCTCATCTCTGAACCGCTGAATACAGTTTGTTTTTGGCTACAGGCTCTGAGTCAAAATCTGGAAGAAAAAAAAAACTGTCTCTGTGACGTTCTTGTATAATTCACATTTCTCCGCCTGGAAACACTTCTGAAAGATGAACACCGTCTACACGAGTCATAAACTCTCTGACTGAATTCGTGGAAAACCAAATGCTCCCAAAAATGTAGCATGCGATTGTTCAAGTCTTCTGTCAGTGGAGAGCAGTCAAGGCGCTCCACTGTGCACGGTCCTCAGCCAGTTTGCTAGTGTCACTCATCCTCCTCTCTGTCAACGAGTCTGAGTCTCTCTCTCCACTGTCTGTCGCCAGCTCATCCTGGGTCGTCCTCTTTTTTCTCTGGCCTGCTGGGGTCCATTTAATGGCCTGGTTTGCAGGTCTTGAAGAGGGTAATCTCAAGACATGACCCAGCCAGTGGAGGCGCCGTCTGCAGACGATGGTTGACACGCTGATTGAATGCTGATGTTGCCTTCCCATACGACACTTCAGTTCATGGTCGAGGTCACTGGCGTTGTTTGATGGAGCTGCCTAGGTATGTGAAGTTCTCATACTTCAACTTATTTTTTTGGTCGGTGAGAACGTCTGTTGCCCCTTGGTGTTTACCGTTAAGCCATGTTTTTTTAGTCTTTTTGGCCACCCACTATTCCTGATTTAAAAAAAAAAATTGACCAGGATTGAGAGAGGAGAACGAATTACGAAAATATTTTTAAACCATGCCATCAAGAACTTTAGCAACGTAACAAACAATATGTCAAAAGGAAGAGAGAGACGGAGAGAGCGAGGGGGGGGGGGAGAGACGAGGGGAGAGGAGATCGGGGGCTGGAGAGGAGGCGGAAGAGAGAGAGGACGAGGAGGGAGAGAGGAGGAGAATGAGGGGTGACGTGGGAGATGATAGACGCGATGGGGGGACGGGATGTGAGGAGAGTTGACGAGATTGAGTGGAGGAGGAGGAGAGAGAGAGAGGGAGGGGAGGAAAGGGCGGGGAAGGGAGAGAGAGAAACCAGCACAAATACAAAAAACACAACACAAACTTGTGAGTATTTTCTGTGTCTCTTGTTCAAGGGCATTCATTCATCACGATATTTTTCGTTAAGTGTTTGTAAGAGAAAATATATTAACTCATCTTCTGTTATACTCTAACCTGTTATTGAACTTGGACAATGGCGTCGAAAAAATCTTTTATTTTTTTACTTTTATTTATTATTTATTTTATATTGGTTTGTTGTTATTTAGATTTTTTGGGGGTTTGGTTGCTTTGTGTTTGCTTACTTTTCGGTTTGTTTGTGTGTTTCTTTGGGGGGGGAGGACAAAATATGTGTCTTCGTCAGTTTCGCAAGGTGGTCAAATGAAAAAAAAAAGTCTGTTTCAATGTGGGGCTCCAGTTTTTTCTTTTTGCGTTCGACGCTTTTATATTCCTCCACTTCTTTCTTTACGGAATTGCCATCTGATCTATCCGCCCTTTATCACCACAGTTCCTGCGTTTTTCTCGTTTGAGATGACTTAGAATCATTCATGCTCTGGGCTTACTGAAACCGAGCCCACTATCAAAGAAGGGGGGGGGGAGGAAAAAAAAGGAGGGGGAAGGGGGGGGAAGGGAAGGGGGGGAAGAAAGTGGGAGGGGGGGGGAACGGAAAGGAAGCAAAATGATACACTCTGTTTCACGCTGCTTTTGATATCGGTTTTGGGGTTGGGTTTTGGGTTGGTTGGTTGGTTGGTTTGGGTTGGTTGGTTTGGTTTGGTTTGGTTTGGTTGGTTTGGATCGTCTGGTTGGTTTTTTTACGAATTACTATTTTCCACTATATGCCAAACGAGATGGGAAATTCATTACACACGCCAAAAAAAAAAAAAAAAAAGAAAGCGAGACGTATCGTAAGAACATAAAGACATTTCAAGGGGTGAAAAAAAAAAAAAAAAAAAAAAAAGAATCGAAAAAAGAGCTATCTATTCTCAGCCGGACAGACCCTAAGAATCAATCCTTCCTTGATTGAACATCACAGGGAAAAAGGTCTCTCGCCCTACACACCCCA
>JADBJO010018105.1:25000-27500 GCA_016801955.1 Conus betulinus | reverse complement strand
TGTATACGTCCACGTCATTTTATTGAATGTTTATACAACGTTTACCTTGCTTCCTACATATACACACATAAACACGCAATACCACACGTAGTAACTGATAATGAAAAGAGAGAAAAGGAGAAAAAGTCTCTAAAGTCCCGTCTCTCTCTCTCTCTCTCTCTCTCTCTCTCTCTCTCTCTCCTCTCTCTCTCTCTCTCTCTCTCTCTCTCAGTTTAGCCACGAAAGTGGCAGCGGGGTCTTCTACACTACAGAGGGGTGGTCAACCAAACGTCGCCTACACACAACAAGAAATGCAAGATTTTATTCGCCAGGAGTTGAGTCTCATTTGCACACTTAACAAGGTCTAGATACGAAGACTAGTGACCCGGAGTGTGTGTCTTGATTTGAAGGATTTCAGGAATTCCGGTCTCTTGAGCTCATTCTTTTTATTTAATTTTTTTTTTCACAGCGGAATCCGTTTTAATGAAAAGGTTAGAAAGCGAAGGGTAAATAAAACAAACGGACCAGCCTTTGTTAGTTTTCAATTCAAACACACCCCCCCCCCCCTCTCTCTCTCTCTCTCTCTCTCTCTCTCTCTCTCTATATATATATATATATATATATATATATATATATGTGTGTGTGTGTGTGTGTGTGCCCTGGAACACGCTGGACACCGCTCAATGATGTGTGGGGTGCACTGCTGATCCAGAAACTGGCCAGTCAACAAGTAAAAAATTAAAAGCAGGCACACCAGCCACACACTCTTCATGTCTTTTTTAAAAAAAGCTTTCGCCTTTTATTTAGGCTTCGTCAGTATCTGCAACACAAACAGTCATGTAAATACACACTCCCACCACCCAACCACACACACACGCACAACCAACAAACAAACTACCCCCACACACACACACACACACACACAACCACACACACACACACACACACACACACACACACACACACACACACACACATCAGGTCACCCGCTCACCTTATTTTTACATATATAAACCAAGCCCCCCCCCCCCACCCCCCCCCACACACACACACACACACACACGCCAAACTTGGGGTGTGCGTAGGGGAGGGGGGGGACATGAGGAAAAATCTTAGATAATCTGACATTCCGCCCTAAAAACTTTCATTTTCTAAATAATTTTTGGAGTTATGGGTTAAAATTACATAGTCACAAGAACCCGCAAAAACATCAGCAATGGCACACAGAAAGTCATAGAAGCTGCCACACAATAACAGTAAAGGGCTTAAGCTAAACCATTAGTACAACTCCACTCACATGTTACACAATACAAATTGTCATCCTGAATAATAATATACCTATATCACTTTAAGAATGTTATATTAGAAACTACCAATAAAACGGAGCTGAAACATCTCAGTGTTAAAAGCTTACCAATATCTCTTGTTTCGCATTGCACACTGGTGCTGAAGATAACCATCCACTGCTTATTCCATTGTTGTGAGCTAAAAACAAGGTTTATTTTGTAAACACAGTTCACTACAACCCATCTTCTATTTAGCCCACACTTTAATCAGGTAAAGGAACATACAACACATACTCTCTCTCTCTCTCTCTCTCTCTCTCTCTCTCTCTCTCTCTCCTCCCCCGACCCACCGCCCCCCTCCCTCTCTCTCTCTCTCTCTCTCTCTCTCTGACACACACCACCCACTCACACCTTACACTCACACACACACACACACACACACACACACACAACACACACACACACACACACACACACACACACCACACACACACCCACACACACACACATACTCACCACACTCACCCACCACACCACACACAAAAAACTCATCCACCTTCACCACCTCCAATATAACCCTAACTGGGATCATGGCTGGAAGAGAAGGGAAAAGGGTAAGTGAGGAAGGAAGGAACAACCAGGGGAGGGGGGGGGGGGGGGGACGTACCTCAAACCAACAGTAATTAAGAAAACATTCGTTGGTACTTTTTAAAAAAAGGGAAATTTTAGGAAATTTTAGAATTACAGTAAGCACTAAATATCATCATTGTTCTAATATTAATTTAAAATGTATTTGAAAAAAAAAAAAAAAAAAAAAAAAAAAGGGGGGGGGGGGGGGATCGTATACATCCCATCTAGAGTCATCTTAGATTTTTTATATTATAATACACTCTATCATACTTCCCCCTCCTCCGCCGCTCCTCCCCCCCACCCCCCCCCCCCCCCCCCCCCCCCCCAAGTGATAGGGATCATCTCAACTCCTCCACCCCTCTACTCACTCAGAACTGAATTCTCTTTTTCATAACTGAAGCAAAATCTTTCCTTTCATTCCCTCCTGTTGACAATGTGTCCAAATTAGCCTGCCAATACAGTTCTCTTTCTAGCAATTTTTCTGTGGTCCACACATGCTCAATTGGTATATAATGTTCAGGAACATAACATTCTGATCTTGAGGATGTTTCACACTTGCCACATGTGATGCAACTGTACATTTTTTGGTCTTACTAAGTTTAACA
>JADBJO010018105.1:17500-20000 GCA_016801955.1 Conus betulinus | reverse complement strand
GATTTATGAACACGTTTAGCCAGAACCAAGTTACAGTCAACTCATTTTTTTTATGTAACTTCTCATCAAGTTCAACAACGCGTTACATCCAACTCTTCACCACATATAATTATATTTATGTGATCTTGACATCGAATTATGTGCAAACTATGGCATTCATATTCGATTACATCCAAAGTATTTTTTTACACTGGATCCATTTATTATGAAAGACGTAATACAGTCGACTCACAGTGACTTTTAAGTCATCTCCACATTATGTTACTTCCTAGGTTATTTCCACTATTCGTTATATAAAAAGCCATCTCCGCATTAAAATTATTATATATATATATATATATATATATATATATATATATATATATATATATATATATATATATATATTCAATTCAGCCGCACATTAAAAGCTATTCAAGTTATATCCAGGTTAGACAGCATCCAAGTCGAGTCATCTCTACTTACACCCAAGTACTCACGTGATCACACATTAAGTTATAGCCAATTAACTCCACATTATGCTGCGCCTAGATCGACTCCACACTGAGTAATACCAAATTCATCTTAACGTTTGAGTTGCATTCAAATCAGCCATGCATGACGCTGATCCAAGTCATCTCCCAAGCGAGTTGCGTTCGAGTTATCTCTAAGAGTAATAAGACAAATCCATACCACACCCAAATTAAGTTACCTTCAACTCATCTTCGGGTTAAAGCTGTATCCAAATCACCTCCGCATCAAGGTAAACCAACACATCTTCATGGTTTATCGCATTACTATTATCTTCATACCACGCTACTGTCCTGTTTTCTCCACACTGAAAAGCCACTGCATTAGGATACATCGTTCCGCTCTGATTAACATCGTTTACATGCAGGTCATCTCCTCATTATGTTTACACCCATGACATATCAACATAGGTTATATGGAAGTTAAAGTAACGTAATGCAATGTGTTAGTCAAAGCAAGCTTGAATTACATGTCAACAACAGCAGCCATCCCAGCTCTGTGTTGATGAAATCATCTTTACATTATGGTACAAGCTAGCCATGTGAATAAAGAGCTAGCTCCGAGGTGTCTCCACGTTGTTACATGCATGTCCTATCCACCCTAGGTTCTATCCAAGTCATCTTGAAGTTCCGCTGAAAGTTAGCCATCCCATTATTAAGTCATGAGTAAGACGTATCAACATCAATTCACGTGTGAATCATCCCCACACACTGCATGAACAAACGTCTTCACGACGTTAAATGATACCAAACTCAATCTCTGCGCTAATTCTGTCACTATGTAAACTTATGTCGAAGTGACCTAAATGCTGAACAAAATGAAGAATCGTGCCCCTCTTCGAAGCCATCTTAACATGAACTTAGGTCAACGTCATTCTGTTACAAACTCGTAGGTCACCTCAAACGTTGTTATGTGCAAGCTCATGAACTGTTAAACCGAGACTGCTGACATTTCGATGCAAGCATGTGATTGCTTCATAGACTATCCATGCTAAAAGCATCCTAATCCTGGTGAAGCAGGGCAAAGCAGATAGAGTGGTACCTAATACAGTCATCTGTCTGTTCCATCCCATCCTGATGATTTCGGGGGTCTTTTATTGACATGTATATTCCTCAGCAGGTGAGAAAGGTTAAACAAACCATGGTGGTTGTTTTGTTGTTCGTTTGGTTGTTGTTGTTGTTGTTGTTGTTCTCGTTGTTGTTGTTGTTGTGACCGTTCGTTTTTCGGAATCAGCTTAGAAATCTTGAGTTACTTTCAACAGTCGTTCTGGGTAGTGTATTAATAGACACGAAGACACGCATGCACACACACACAATTACATGAGCGTGCTGCTTGTATGCATGTTCGCACGGACACTCGCGCGCACGCGCGTGCGCGCGCGCGCACACACACACACACACAGAGGAGAGAGAGAGAGACAGAGACAGAGACAGATACAGAGAGAGTCGTCCATTTCTCAACGGCATTGATAGGCTGAAGCGATGGTTCAGCCACGATAAACAACACCCCCTTGTATTGGGGCGGACTCCTCTACGCCTATCACACCGTGCCGCTGCTCTGCTTTCTTTCTTCTGTGTACAGAGGGGCGGAAAGGCGAGGCAGTAGGGGATGAGGGGGTGGAGATGGGGACAGGGGGGGTGTCTGTGCCGTTAATGTACAAGCACCTTATCCAACCTGACGGCGACATAGGCTTCTACATTCAGTCTTCTTTTCTTTTCCCTCCACTTTCCAATCCCTATAACATACCTTTTTTTCCTTTAAATTTGCGTTGCTCTAAGCTTATCTTAAAGCTGTTTGACGAAAGACATCGGCTAATTATTTTCATCTTTTATTTGATGTGGTTCTAATTCTCCACAAAACGAATTAATGTGCCGATATTGCCTTAATCTTGTCAGCGCACCCCAAGATACACGATCACGACATAAAGCTTATTAGTTTCCCAAGTTTGGGTAGGGAGGGGGTGAATGTGGGGTGGGGAGAGGAAAGGTTA
>JADBJO010018104.1:32500-36068 GCA_016801955.1 Conus betulinus | reverse complement strand
AAAACAAAAACAGGTCGATTTTGATCATCCATAGGTCGTTGGTTCAGAATTTTTTGCTTTAGATGTGTTCCAGAGCATACTTGCCATATTTCTGGAAATTCGATTGCAGAGATCATCGTTCGTGTTTTGTTTTGTCGTGTGTGTGGTGTGTGATGTGTGTGTGTTTGGTGTGTGTGTGTGTGTGTGTGTGTACGTGCAGTGCGTGAGTTGCGTGCGTGCGTGCGCTGCGTGTGTGTATGTGTGTGTGTGGGGGTGGGTGTGTGTGTGTGTGTGTTGTGTGTGTATGGTAGGATGTGTGTAATGTGTGAGTAGTGTCTGTAACTGGAAATGTTTCATTTGGACCCCAGGGTCTCTGTGGCTAAATCAGACAGATGACCTCCAGCTCTTGTCGTGCATTTTAGCCTTTTGTCCACAATCCACCAACCGCGTGGCATCAACGAACAGAAGTTTGATCCTTGACGTGTCATTGGGATTAGGGGACGAGGGGTGGGGGGGGGGGGGGGGGCGGTTTAGGGGGGTGGGGGGGATGGGATGAGGGACCGAGACAGCTCTTTCCACTTTGAATCACCTGCACAGAGCGCTCCGACTTTCGATCCGAAGTTCAAGTCGTCGTGTTTGCGACTTTGGCAGTGAAAGCGAAGGAAAGTTTCCGCCTGAAATTCTGTGTGGATGCAACGTTTGATCTTCTTCTTCGTCTTCTTCTTCTGTTGATTCATTGCTAGCGTCAGATCTTCAATCCTGTCGCCATGATGAATCCCACAGTCTTCTCAAGGTCAAGATGGCTGTCCCAAAGCTGTGTACCACCTGTGTCATATGACAAGAGTCTCCTCCGGGCCGTTTTCGGTACAGGGGGCATTTTTTCCCTCGGAGTTAACATTAGTTCTGACTCCATTTCCAATACAGTCCTTCGAATGAGACTATAAACCGAGGTTCCGTCTGTGAACGCACGCATCACATCTTGCACACACGTCAAAATCCCATCACCAACTTTCGGAAGAGAGGGCCAGTGTGGCCGTTGGTATGGATGACATGTAACACATAACATACACCTTCCCCGAAGATGGAGTATGGCTGCCTTAATGGCGGGATTAAAAAAAACGGTCATACGCACAAAACTCCACTCCCTTTGTTGGGTGCATGGGATTGATCCTTGCCTGTCCATATAGGGAGTGTCCGCAGGAGTATCAGCCTGCGTACGCCGAAGAAGAAGAAGATACGACAAGAGCATCATGCGATCAAGAGCCGCGCTATCAGCTCTTAGCCCTGGAGAAGGACAGCCCTATGAACAAACCATCCCCCTGTAGTCATAGGGTAGGACTTCTAAGTCTTAAGCTACGGGAGAAGCTTCGCTACAGAACACTTGATCCGACCTATCGAAGAATGAGTGCGTCAGCTACGGCGCAGGTTTCGGGTATAAATCAGGACACACACGCATCAAGGATTGTTGTTATGCGGTTAATTCCAGGTGGCATCAGTGTGTTCTAGAGAAAATTAATGAACGTTGTGAGACTGCCCAATGACTGCGAGGGGAAGCGAGATTTGAGTTTTGCTTTTGGTTGGGGGGGGGGGGGGGGGGGGGGGGGGGGGGGGGGGGGGGGGGGGGGGGGGGGGGGAGGGGGGGGAGGTAAGGGGGGGGGGGGGGGCAGGGTGTCTGGTCTACCTAGATATTGTCTACGTTTTTTAGGGAAACGGTTCAGATGCGTGCGAAGTCTCAATACCTTGAATCTAGTGATGGACTCTGAAGTAATGAAATATACACTACATCGAACTGTTAAGGAAAGTTGTTTCCAATTTTACGTAAAGCGTTCGAGTCTGTCAGAGATGTTATTTGAAGCTGGTCCGTGTGCAGGTTATTTACTTTCTAAGGAGACAAAACTTATGATTGCAGGAAAAGATTTGTGTTGTAGTGTAGCATAGAGCGCGGAAAAACAATCACCTGATCCCCAGAGTGCGGGCTCAAGGGCTCAGAACGATCGGACATTTTTTTAAAAGAAAAAATCAGCGAGTCAGAGAAGAAATAGAAAGAAACCAGTAAAGTAGGGGGAGGGGGGGGGGGGGGGAGGGGAAGGAGAAGTAGGGAAAGAAAATAAACACTATAAGAAGAAGAAACAGAATGGAATAGCTAAAAAAAAAATAGATAAATAAAGAGAGAGAGAGAGAGAGAGAGAGAGAGAGAGACTAAGAATAGAAGAAAGAAGAAAGAAAAAAAAAATGAAATCAAGAAAGAGAGGAAAAGAGAAAGAAAAGCCAAAAAAATAATATAGAGCAAAAAAAAAAAAAAAGAAAAAGAAAGAACGCGTGATGAATTGCAGCTAATTACAGTACTCTTCAAAGAGCGTTTGAATTGCCTCCCTTTATATATTAATTGAAATGATGACCCTGACAACCCGCTTTGGGAGATTAGAACATCGTGACACAGGCGATAACAGCCTTTCTCAGTGTAGTCCAAGGAAACCCTGCGACCCCCTGCATCCATTTCAGATCTCAATATTAGCCAGGTTGAGCTACAAGAAATGCAACTAAACCCAACCTGGTATGGAAAAGGAATTTCACATTGCAGATGAGGGCCATTTATCAGTAGAGAGTATTGAACTGTGGGAACCAATGATTATGATCAAAAGTTGACATTGTGACCACAGAGAAACGTAGTAATCCTTCCACTAATGAATTTTCATGCCGAAGCTTGTACTCTGACGGCGAAGAAAGAATAGAAAATGACGTGTTGAAAATGAAAAACTGATATTCCAAACATGGCATTATAAAGAAACATGAACAAGTTTACAACGAAGAAAATTAAGCTCCCTCATTACTGGGGCGTGGGTGTTTTTTTTTTTTTTGTTTTTTGTTTGTTTTTTTTTGGAGGGGGATTGTGTTGTGGTTGTTGTGTTTTCTGTTCTTGTTTTTGTTTTTCAGGAGGGGGGGGGGGGGGGGGGGGGGGGGGGGGGCTCCAACACATTCAAAATAATCTTTTAACAATTTTCCCTTTTTTTGTGTTAAGGTGGGGGCCTCCATGGTCCTCTTTTTTCCCCACATGTTTTTTTCTTTTTTGCCAACAAGTAACCACCACTCTCACGCACCATGGTAAGGTATGTTCTATTACCAGTGGACTTTTCTCAAGTGGACTTCCAATGTTCTGGCCTTTAATACAAAAGCGTCATGGTTCATTCATGTTCCAATGTTTGGTGCAGAGAACAGAAGGAAGAAGAAAAGACAGAAAGAAAGAAAGAAAAAAGAAAGAAGAAAGGAGAGAAAGAAGAAAGAGAGGAGAGAAGGAAAGGAAAGAAAGAAGAAGAAAGAAGACAAGAGACAGATAGCAAGATAGAAAGAGAGAGCAAGAAGAGAGAGAGAGAAAAGGAGAAAAGAAAGAAAGAAAACAAGACAGAAAGAAAGTAGGAAAAAACACACACACATGGAATCTGAATCAAAATGTGTTCTAGAAACTACATAAAACCACAGTCAACCAGAGAAGACCAAGTAACTACATTTGTATGAATTCATGGTTTTAAGAATCCCCCCCCCCTCCCCCCCCTGCCCCCGCCACCTCCCATCCTCCCTAAGAAATGCACAT
>JADBJO010018104.1:22500-25000 GCA_016801955.1 Conus betulinus | reverse complement strand
TTGAAAGAAAACATCTGGCGGGTTTGGTAAAAGCAGCCATAAATAAATCAGTTTTGAAAGGATGATGGATTTCAATATAGCTATTCTACCTAAAAGTGTAATCTGGCGTTTTACCCATTTTTCTAAACAAATGATTTACATTTGCAAGATTTTCTGAGTAGTTTATTTCTGCGCAATCTTTCAAGTCATTTGTGAACCATATCCCAAGTATTCGAAAATTTTGTGGATTCCAAACAATGTTGAAATGCTCCATATAGCAATTTTGACTATTTTGTAAGGTTCCTAACCAAACTTCGCTCGTTTTACTCAAATTCATATGAAGACCAAAGACACTGTCAAATCTGAAAAGAACGTCAGTACAAGTTTCAAACGATTTTCTATCGCCTGCAAGTAGAAATTCTGTGTCATCGGCATACAGAGACAACTTATATTCAGTTTCATTTATTCTAATTCCCCGAATATCTTGGTTTTCCCTAATCATGTTGGCTAATATTTCAAGGCAAATCACAAATAAATAAGGAGAAATTGGGTCTCCTTGTCGACAATCCTTTTTAATATTGAACCAATCTGAAACCTGTCCGTTAACAATAACGCAAAACTTAATATTCTTTATAGAAAATGTTTATCCATCTACAAATGTCTTTTTTGGAAGCCAAACGCTTTAAGGACTTTAGACATGAATTCCCAAGAAATCGAATCAAAGGCTTTTCGAAGTCTATATTACACAACAACCCGGGCAGATTATTCTCGTCTAAATACCAAATAGTGTCAAATATCAGTCTTATGTTGTCGCCGATGTATCTATTTCTAATAAATCCAATTTGATCTTCGTTTATGATTTTCTGCAACACCCTTTTTTTTAAAATTCTATTTGCAATGCAAGAAGATCCTATCTTGTAGACTACATTCAACAGAGAAATAGGTCTCCAGTTTTTTATATACTGCCTTGGTTTATCACCCTTTGGAATACATGTAACGATTTCCTCTTTTTGTACACATGACAGTTCTCCTTTTTTTTTTAACTTGTGTTTAATGCTCTGACGACAAAAACACCTGTTTCCAAAACACTTTTAAAAAAAAATCAGCAGTAAAGCCATCAGAACCAGGGCTTTATTATTTTTCATTGTTTTTAAGACATATGTAGCTTCTTCTAATGTAATAAGACCCTCTAATTTAGCTGTTTCTGTTTCATTCAAACTGCGGATATCTTCAACTAAGTCTTCTATGTCACAATTTTCCACGGCATTATCAGTGTATAATGATTTATAAAATTGTGCACTTCTTTAAGTATGTCATTTTGGTTTGTTAAAACATTATTTTGTTTATCAGTTAGTCTGAACATGTTTTTACGGACGTAGTGTTTTTTTCTCAGGATTGCAAAAATAAATACTAACTTTTTCTCCCTCTGCTATCCATTTAGCCCGTGATCTTAAAAAACTCCTTCCATTCGTTTTGTTCTGATTTCCTTTGGTTGCTTTTTCTTCTCATCAATGACTTCGACATCATTTTCACTTTTCCTGTCTTTTTTGTTTTTCTAATGCACTGATAACTTGCTCTATCTGTTTTTCTTCTTCATTAGCCTGCGCCTCTTCCTTACCTGAAGATCGGCCGGGTATCAGAGCAGGTGCCCTCCTCCCTGTCCGCTCACCACACTACCGGGTATCAGTGCAGGTGCCCTTTTCCCTGTCCGCTCACCACACTACCGGCTGGTGGCCAACCAACACTTGGCTGTAGCCGTACAGGTCATGTGCCTTGGTCTTATATACATCTCTCCCTCTCTCTCTCTCTCTCTCTCTCTCTCTCTGTGGGTCTCTGTGTTTGTGTGTGTGGTGCGTGCGTGTGTATGTGTGTGTGTGCGTAGGGGGCGCGCGCGCGTGCGTGTATATATGTATGTGTGTGTGTGTGTGTGTGTGTGTGTGTGTGTGTGTGTGGTAGAGGAGGAAAGGACGGGGAGATCTGAGTGAGAGGTGGAGGAGGACCGTGTGTGGGAGTTCTCGCTGCCAAGTGAATGAACCATATGGTGTTTGTGTGGGCTTAGCAAATTTATTAGCTATCTATGGCCGACACTGGACAAATGCCAACCCCCCCCCCCCCCCCCCCCCCCCCCCCTCCCCCTTCGGTTTGTTGTTTTGTTTCATTAATACGTTGCAGAAATACACAGCGCCTAGGAATCCTGTAGCTTCCCACGTCCATCAATGTTCATTGCTCTCTTTATTTCTATCGTTATCATCATGATGATTAGACCTGCAGTTTATTGTCGCTGTAGCCTGCCCGCTTTTTGCACACAATGCATTTTCCCTACAAGCTCTCTTGCCGTGACGTCCTTAACTGTCTGTTCCCAGGCATCTTTAACATTATTCCTTCAGAAGACAACAAGGGTCTGAGGAGACCCACGATGTACGGCAAAGGTTTATTCCTTCAGAAGACAACAAGGGTCCATGGAGACCCATGATATACGGCAAGGGTTTATTCCTTCAGAAGACAACAAGGGTCCATGGAG
>JADBJO010018104.1:5000-12500 GCA_016801955.1 Conus betulinus | reverse complement strand
GTTTCTGTAAGCCTTGTGTTATTAGCTTTTAATCTTCGTCGAGCAGATCTAGCTGGCACTTTTTATTTCCAGCCATACCCGTCATAATCTTTTGGAGTTGTGGTCCTTCTTTTTGAATGATTTGAGAGATTTTTCACCCCACATCGTAGTCAGGGGGCCGGAATAGCTCAGTTGGTAGAGCGCCGGACTCGTGATCCTGAGGTTACAGGTTCGAATTTCGGTACAGGGGGATTTTTCCCCTCGGAGTTAACATTGGTTCTGACTCCATTCTCCATACAGTCCTTCGAATGAGACTATAAACCGAGGTTCCGTGTGTGAACGCGCGCACAACATCTTGCACGCACGTCAAATCCCATCACCAACTTTCGGAAGAGAAGGCCAGTTGGCCGTTGGTATGGATGACACGTTACACATAGCAAACACCTTCCCTGAAGTTGGAGTATGGCTGCCTTGATGGCGGGATAAAAAAAAAAAAAAACGGTCATACACACAAAAGTGTCAGAATCTTCAACTCGATGAAGGTGGACACTCAAAGAAAGAAGCAGAAGAGGTGTCCTCTCAAAACCTCTTGTACTGGAGACAATGGCGAAGAATAGTTTGGGGGCCGGGTTTTCCTGTAGCTGCTGGCTGGATCTGGGATTGTTGGTGTGTGGGGGTTCCCCATTCCTTTTCCGTATGGCCCAGTGGTATCAGTCAGAATCCTTTGGCTGGATGAAGAGGAGAACAGTGTTTTATACAGTCTCGTGCCTCTCTGGCTGGTGATTTTTCTGTTTTCCCCATAGTTTGGAAGGTACAATTTCAGTCACCCTTGTGTGAATGTGTGAGTGTGTGCGTGCGTGCGTGCGTGCGTGCGTGTGTGTGTGTGTGTGTGTGTGTGTGTGTGTGTGTGTGTGTATATGAACGAGTTGTGCGTTATTATCATTACTTTTACGTTAGCGTCCATACCATTTCCGGTTGAAATAAAACGTACAAAACACGTATGATGTGCATCTCACCTAAATGTACACTCATCTACACTTTAACTGCTTTATTCTTATTGTACGTTTGACTGATTCCGTAAACGATTAAAAGTGCTAATGGGCCATATTACACCGTACGTTTGCTGCACCATGGCTACAACAGCCTCGGGGACTGAGAGAGAGAGAGAGGGGGGATGGGGGGGGAGGGAGGGGAAGGCTGCTGTGGCGATCAACCATGGACATTTAGGGAACTCCTTTCAGACAGAAGGTGACAATGATGTAGAGAGTCGTTATTAGAAACCTCAACTATTAATCAGCCCGCGCATGGGTCATTATCTACATAATGGGACATTTTCATCGTGCTTTCTGCGCTTCGGCTCTCTAACAGTACAATCCTGCACGCGTTCACGCATCTGACTCAGAACACACACACACACACACACACGCGCGCGCGCACACACACACACACACACACACACACACACACAACACACACACACACACACACACACACACACACACACACACACACACACACACACACACTACTTTTACGCCAAAATCGCAGAAAACTACCGACGAGAACTATACACCATAAACGTTAAAGACTTGGAACACAGACGTGATCTCAGCAAACTTGGCGTCAGTGCTGGTGACCTGCAGATAGAAAGGGGGAGGAAGACGACCACTCCGAGAGAAGACAGGAAATGCACGCCCTGTGGTGTGGTTGAAGACCAAACCTATTTGCTGGACAGCCGCTCTAGATTGGGGGCCGGAATAGCTCAGTTGGTAGAGCATCGGGCTCGTGATCCTGGGGTGGCGGGTTGGCGGCTTCAAATCTCCACCGGGTCGTTTCGGTACAGGGGGATTTTCCCCTTGGACTTAACATTGGTTCTGAGTCCTTTTCCCACACAGTCCTTCGAATGAGACTGTAAACCGAGGTTCCGTGTGTGAACGTATGCATAACATCTTGCACCACACGTCAAATCCCATCACCAACTTTCGGAAGCGAAGACCAGTTTGGGCCATTGGGTATGGATGACCACGTTACACATAGCATGCACCCTGCTTGAGAGATTGGAAAGAATGAAGGAAGTAAGAAAAAAAACTGAGTGAACGATATTGAACGATACTGACTGGATGACATGGGAAACTGACTGAGTGAAGCGCCAGCAGGCCCAAGAGGTCGGTCGCATACATTGTGTTTTTGTCCTTACTATAGGTTCGCTCGCTACGATTAAAGTCTAGAGTTTGATTTCGACTCTCACTGTCGCACGCCTTCAGGTCAACCGAGGTTCCCTACCTCCTCCCATGCCCCCCCCCCCCCCCCCCCCCACCCCAAAGACACCCACCCCCCACTTCCCTTCCTTCCTCCTTTAAATTTTCCCCACTCAAATCCTTCCCTCCACACATGCACAGAACTGGAAACAAGATCAGAGGTAAAGAGTTTTTCGTGAGTTAACGTTTACTCGCTTTGGTATCTTTGGTGTTGTGTTGGTGGCCTTTTTGGTGTCTTATGACTCACGGAAAGTTTACCTTGAAACGAACTGGCAGAATGGAAGAACTACTTTGGAAACCAGAAACCGAAGTAAAAGTAAGAAAAAAAAACTCAATAATAAACCGTTTATTCATTGCGTACAGAATATGAGGGCTGAAAATGCAGTTTTTCCCGTATACCTCAGTTGCGTCGAAAAACGCGCTGAAAATGCTGTCCGTGTGAGAAATGATGTTTTGATACAATGATTACAAATCTGTCAATGATAATCAAGGTAGAACAGTTCTTATCATTGTTCTTATGATAACGACTGTCTTGGGTTGTGTTCTGTGAAAACCGTAATCATGGGCTTTCAAAGCTGGCTGCTCCGCAATATGTAAATCATGGTGTGCGTGGTTTATGTTCTTCCCACACACGCATTGCCACCGTGTTTCTGTCTATGGCGTTTATCAGATCAAATACATCGTGTGACCTGCCATTTTCTTGCGTGAACTGACGTGTGTCAAAAAAAGAGGAAGGACTGTAATCACTGTTTCAAATTTGATTGGTTAAAGAAATATGAAGACATAGAGGGGACAGGATTTCGGGCGCTGGTGTGTACACTCAGCTAGGAAATGCTCAAAGTTCTATATAAATCTGTATTTTGAAGGATGATCGCAGTGAACATATGTTATGTGTCATAATATACAACAGCTATCGCATGGTACCACACGGAAAGGAAAAAAAACTAACCGCGTATAATAAATTGTATATGTATATGTTTTAAGTATCGTTAAATCAGAAAGAAGAGAGAAAGTGGGGGTGTGGGTGTGGTGGGGAAGGGGGGAGGGGAGGGGGGGGTGTGAGTGGAGTGAGGTGGGTGTGTTTGGTTGCCTGTATGTGCTTGTAGTTTGTAAGAACTCGGAGGATTGTGCTTAGTGATTTTGTTTGTGTTGGGTATGTGTGTGTATATTCCAACAAAAAAAAAAAACAAACTTACCTCAGCATACATTGAACTCACACTCAAATCCATTCAAAACCGAAAAAAAAAAAAAAAAAGATAATCATTTCTTATATGTTTCACGGATTATTTGCACGATGTGAGACACAAACATTGTACACAGCAGATTCCATGAAAATCCTGTTCAGAGGATGTCCCACCTGACGTGATCTTTGGGTTTTTGAGAGAGATTAACATTTTTTCATCTGATTTTAAGATTTTACGGAAAGAAAGATTTTTTTAACGAAGTTTCTGGTGCGTTTCTAGAAGAAGAGATCATTTAAGAGAGATGGTGTGAAGTTTGTGTTTGTTTGTTTTTTTTTTTTTAAATGACTGGTGAATTGATTTTTTAACGGTGGTGACAGTCCTGATGTGGGCCCTTTGGTTTGCGGTCGGCTGGGCTATAAGCAACATTAATCTTATCTTATCTACTACAATATTGTCAAAACATGTACAAATATGATTAATAACAACACAAAAAAAATATGTGGTAGTTTGCATCCGGAAATGTACAGCAATACAGCAAAGAGAAGATTCAGAGAAAGATTGGTTGATGAATGAGAAAGAAGAGAAGAGAAGAGAGAAAGAAGGAAATTGTGGGAATGGAAGACAGAAGATGAGGGAAAGAAATGAAAAAAAAAAAAATGTATAAGAAAAGAAAGAAGAAGAGAGAGAGAACTGAAAGCCAAAGCTCAGGCTGATGTCAGCGACCTCTGGCAGGAGGAATGGACTGAACTCTCCGGACGAAACTCTTCTAAATCTCCAAATCTAAAACAGCTTCTACCATATTGCTGCCTAGAATTAGACCCTACTCTCCCAACAAAAGAAATTGCAAGAAGGACATAGAAATGTACTCAGAGGTACATCAGTACTCACTTGTAGCTTTCGACAGCCATCCGGCCATCTTCTTCAGCGATGCTGTTGCTGACTGAGTGAACTCGATTCAGATCACGCGACCATGGGACGTACCCAGGTCACGTGACCGAATCAGTGAAGCGTACACCCGGGGCAAGGTGTAGCGCGGCCCCGGTCCCTGTTGAGCTTCTACGATGTTCCAGGGGCCAGGGGCGGCGGAGTAGAGAAGAAACAGTCCTGTGCCGTTGGCACACAGGCCACTCCTTTTACACCCCATTCTTATCTTATAAAAGGTGAAGAAGCTCCGGTGGTGCGTTCCGTGTGTGATGATGTACAAACTCGTATAATGAAACATGTTCCTACAGAGTGTTGGGACTAATTTGGACGTCAGGCAGAAACATTTTACAGAAAAAATCCATGAAATCCCTGTTCAGAAATGTTCCCGCCTGATTAATGTGATGTATGAACTTCTGAAAGATGTGGAACATTGTTCATCGAATCTGAGTTTTTACGAATGAAAGATTTTAACGAAATTCGGGTGTGGGTGTGTGTGGGGTGTGTGTTGTGTGTGTGTAGAATGAAGGTGTGGTTCAATGAGGTGTGTGTGTGTGTGTGTGTGTGTGTTGTGTGTTGTGTGTGTGTGTGCGCGCGGCGTGCGTGTGCGTGTGTGAACCCGTTTTGACAGCTGACTTCAAGGAGCTGACAGCCCCTGATATGGCTCTTTGCGGTCGGCCGGGGGGCAAATGAGCGACATTTATCTTTCTCTCTAGACAGAGGGAGGGAGGAGGAGGAGACAGTGTTGGGAGGGGAGGTGGGGGGCCCAGGGGGGGGGGGGAGAAGCACGGGGGAGGGAGAGGAAGGAGGGCAGCACAGGAAAATGAAAAACGGGCGAGTTCGTTCGGACATTTGTATCCACATATTCACACACTTAGACCCCGAGGTAGGAGTGCTTGACAAAATATGAATCTGCTCTTAGTGTTCTCTGTGGTTCGGTTTAATTTCCTCAGTTACTAATTTCAAGAACTATTCTTAGTGAGTCCGCCAAAAAAACACAAGAACAATCAAGCTACAAGACAACGCCACGACGCGTTTCGACCTCTTAGGTCTTCTTCAGGCAAGAGAGAAACAATATTCAGGACAATGAAACCGAAGAACGACCAGTCACTTCTCTTCTTACTACATTCGACGCAAACATGGGAGTGTAATCTTGCATAGATCATCCTAAGTTACAGTAAAAGTTGTTTTCAAAACTGTTCTGCAGGCTATTTTCTATGTTCTGGGTCGATGAGGTACTGTCTAACCCTCTCTGTAAATTGTTAAATCAACGTTCTTACGTCAAATGTTAACGCTGAGGTATCGTTTACATTTGCCCGTTCTAACTTCCAATCCAAACAGCTCTCTAAGTTACTATCTAAATTACTGTATAATCAAATTAAGCTTCTGGTCGAGGGCTAACGAGTTGTTAACTCGTCTGATTTTCCCACGCGACTGAATTCTGGTCTATGTCAAGGCTGTTAGACACAGTTGTCTATTTTTTTTTCTAAATGGTATTGCTTTCCAAGCTGTCGCCTGATTTGTTACATTGCTCCCTAAGATTGTTGTCTTAGCTGCTCTCTAGATGAGCAAGGCAACTCTGTGTCTAAAGTCCTCTCCTGTAAACAGCTCTCCGAGATGCCAGCGTGATCTGTAAATTGCTCCGTTGCTTAGACGTTTACTATGTTGTTAAAGCCTGATTTTCTACAACGGCTCTCCAAACTGCTGTCTTCTTTTCTCTCCAAGTTCTTAAGTTTGTTCTCCAAGTTGTCAAGTTGCTGTGTGATTTGCTCTCTAAAATGTGTGGTGGGTAAAGTGCTCCCTAAATTGTTGTGTAAAGTAACACTCTCTAAAATTGACAAAGGTCTTCTCTCTCTGAGAGTTTAATAAGGTGTTGACTGAATTAAAGAAGCACGTTCTCCAAGTTTACAAGGTGCTCTCCAAGCTACTGTCCTGCGTTCTCTGCGCCGTTAGCTGCTGCGTAAGTTTCGTTCGTTCTTCTCCAGTTGCTTTTGCCTCTGTGAAAATTGCTGTTTAAGGTCCTCCGGGTCACCTCCTGACTTGGCGGTCACCAGTTTCACGCACGCTTTAGCTTAGAAGCGTTTCTTCCCGGGACAGCGTTGGTGGTCAAACAACAAGGCCTATCTTAGCGTGGCCTTGCACACAGCTGTGCAGTCACATTATTCAGTTTTGAATCTGCTTTGTCTGTCTGTCTGTCTGTCTGCCTGTCTGTCTGTCTGTCTGTCTGTATGTCTGTATGTATGTATGTATGTCTCCGCCAGGGCTGGGTGGAAAGAAAAAAAAAAACATGTACACCTGGTTAAAATGAAATTGCGTTCTCTCTCTCTCCTCTCTCTCCATCTCTCTCTCTCTCTCTCTCTCTCTCTCTTCTCTCTCTCCTCTCGTTTTTCCTCTTTCTTTTCTATCCATTTCTTTTTCTTTCTTTTGTATCATTTTTCTTTCTTTCTTTTCTCTTTCTTTCTTCTTTCCTATTTTGTTTAGTTTTGTTTCTGCTTTTTTTTTTTTTTTTTTTTTTTTGATTGAATCATGCCATTTTTCTATGAACGATGGGGGAGTTTTGTTTGAATGTGTCTCCCTTGAACCCTAGGATTCTTTAGTTAGTACTTGTCTGCCACTTTTTCTGTTGCTTAATCCGATTCTTTAGGTGGTCACCCCTGCTGGAGAGGACACAGACAGAAATAAAAGCAAGAGAGGTGGGACGCGGGTAAAAGGGAGACGAGGGGGAGAGGGATCTCTCTCTCTCTCTACCTCAGAGGGGAGGCGGGGGGGGGGGGGGGAGAGGCAAGGAAAGG
Organism: Conus betulinus; assembly: GCA_016801955.1. Taxonomy (NCBI): domain Eukaryota; kingdom Metazoa; phylum Mollusca; class Gastropoda; order Neogastropoda; family Conidae; genus Conus; species Conus betulinus. The sequence continues at coordinate 5,366 of JADBJO010018104.1, read as the reverse complement.
AGGAGGAGAGAGCAGAGGCAGGAGGGGAGAGGGGGTGGGGTGGGAAGGGGGGGGGAGACAGGGGGGGGGGCAGAGACAGAGGAGCGGGGGCGAGAGGAAAGAGAGAGAGATGAGAGGAGGGTGGCAGAGTGAGAGGGGGGGGGGCCCACCGAGGGGGCAAAGAGGGGAGAGGGAGAGAGAAGGGAGAGGGCAAGAGGGGAGGAAGACAAGAAGAGGAGAGAAGGGAGAGAGAAAAAGAGATGAGAGAAAGAAAGAGAGAGGACAGACGGAGAGAGAGAGAGAGAGGGACGAGAGAGGAGTTTAGTTGGAGAACCAGAGAGATACGGGCGGAGAGAGTGGACAGAGAGGGGAGAGAGAGGAGAGGAG